>JBBPME010000354.1:0-22645 GCA_038090155.1 Rossbeevera pachydermis
GCTGGCACCCGCAGCATAAACGACCGTGTCATCCGAGGTATCGATATGGCAAACGAGCCCAGTTTTAGAGATCCCGTCGACGTAGGCATTGAGGCGAAGATTTGCCTTGCAGTCGACGTCGATCAAGTTCAACGCGACAAAGACTGAGGGTTTATCCCAGAACGAGACCCCGCTGAACAAGACGTCCTTGCTCGATTGGAGCTGTGGCAGCGCGATGGAACCTGGGTTCATGGTGTCGACGGACGTGCTGAAGATGTGCTCCCGATCCTCGGGATAAGCGATCCAGCCGGCTTGGGCCGCGTGAAAGATCGTGTCGTCCCATGTATCAATGGAGAGCTTGAATCCTTTTGCGTCTATAGCGCTAGCGCTCACATGGATACGCCAATGGCACTCTTTTCCGAGTTCAATATGGTTGAAAAATACGACGACGTGCGGAGGGGTAACAAATGGGCGCTCGAAGTTGATACGTATAGAGGGGGTGGAGTGGGATCTGCGCGTATATTCACCAGTGAGGAAGTCGATATCAGCAGGTGCAAGTACAAAGATGCTATCGATGGCACGGTAGAGCTTAGTATCCCCCCATGCTTCGATGTGAAACTCGGCCCAAGTGTCAGTGAAGTGTGAGATTGTGGATTTGACGCGGATATTGGTATTATTGCCAACATCAAGCATACGGATGCCGTGGGAGAGGCGGGGACGGGCAATGAACGGACGCGGGAAGCAGACAAAGGCTCGAGTATCAGGTGTCGGGCCCGCCACGGGGGAGATGGTCTGGGTGTCGAATTCGCAGACGACGGGCATGGCCTATGATCAAAAATTAGCTAAGCGAGTAAGGTCGATGTCGAGGTGTAGGCTCGACTCGGAGGACCCTAAAAGTATATGACGCAGCATGGTGTTTAGGGGTACGTGAAGCTTGTTCTTATTGGTCGAATACATAGACAACATCATGGATATCCAGTTAACGCGGATGCAACGGCAGGACGACACTGAATTAAACTGTCAACTTCGACCAACCTGAGCTGACCTTGCTTACCGTTGTCCGTTGTCATACAAATCGTGACCGTGATCACCACCTCTCCCACACTACCATATCCACGGAAGCGTCATCTGCCAATACGCCCTCCCGGTACCTCCAGGTTACTGAAAGACTCGGTGCATAAACAGCATTACACTACCAACACACGTCCACATTATCTTCCAGCTGTGACCGTGTTCGCTAGGAAGAAGATAAGGACAAGCGACACGGGATAAGCCAGTAGCGGGAGCCTCGGCGCAACAGCGACACGCAACTGAGGGCGAAGAGAACCTTGAAGATGAGAGTCTTGCAAGCGCGTTATGAACGAGTGGCCGATGTGGTGGACAGGGGTGAAGGAAGGAGGAGCCTCGTTGCCTGTGCGCATCGCGAATATAGGCGACAGTGGTGAGCAACGCTGGGCATATGCATCATAAAGCGAGAAGGCGCACTTGCGTGTGCGTTACTGAACCGAGGGAGACAGCAGGGACAACGACAAGGGATGGGCGGGAGGGGTCGATGGCGAAGGATCCTGCAAAGGGGTGATCGAAGCGAGTCAAAGGACAAAGCGGAACTTTGAAGGCAACTTCTCACTGGGTGAGGTAGTAAGACTTGGTTACCGCATAAAGGGATCATCTGGTGGGTATCAATTAGAGGTCCTCGAGCAACTATTACTGAGGCGGAGGTAGGGGACACGCCCACACGGGGATGGTGGCGTACAAGTCGAATCAGGCGATGGTGGGCATGGCACGGAGGTGGGGAAGTCGTACAGATTGAAGAGTATCAATCGAATCAATATACTGGCTTCTACTTCCATGCTTGCCCTGATCTGGTTTCCAGACTAAGCTTGAGGGTAGATAGGATGCATGGAAACGCGCAAGGTGGAGAGGAAGGCCACATACGGTCACCTATAAATGATTAAAATAATAACTCACTCGAGATCAAGTTTGAGACATTTGTGTTACCTCAAGCACTATAGTTTACATCACGAAGATAGTAAGTAATGGATTCACAACCTGCCGCAGCTCGCATTGTTCACGCGCCACGCACTGGGATCATTAGAACTTGCAACACATGTGAGCCAGCGACAGACCGGGCATGTGTGTCCAACCGAACATATCCATGGTTACTTCCGCCGCGCAGCAGCGAACGCAGCCTCTCCTCCTACCACATTATCAATTTAAAAAAATGTCCCGACTCATAAATGAGAAATGGAATGGAATCTTACCCGGCGCCAGTCATAGTAAGGATCAGGTACTGTAGTCCATTTCATTTATTCCTAAAGAGCCATGCCTTGAATCTCAATCCATCATCGGTTTTCGGAAGTTCTTTGTAAGCGTATGGCGTCGACCGCGGATCTTCTTCGGCATCCAAAGAACACCAGGTCATCACTGACCTCTGCCGTGATGCATCTGAAGCCAAACCCACGCTTCCCGAGGTAATAAGCGATAACATGTGGAAGTTCTTCCTCGTCACAGACATTCATTTCAGGCCAATTGCGTTGTGCCCAAGCCTTCGCATCGGAAAAGGACATGGGGTATCCTGCCAAGAGTAGTACCATTACAACTGTAGAAAGAAAGTGCTAGTATAGAATGGCGCGCACGCAGTGGAGTACCAGAATTTACTTGAGATGAGGGAGTATGAGTTGGGTTATCCTTCAACGTTGTGTTGTCGTCTTATAACCAAGCAGACCCGCACTGCAAGTTGATCTACAACTATAACAGGAAACCAACACCGCGTAATGTCGCGTACCTCAAACAAGCGCAGAACATAATACGTGCTAAGAGCAGCTAAGTACAAGTTGCGCCTCGCTGACACCATAGGTCTTTTGTTCTCCAACTATCTCAGTTAGCCGTATATCTTGGGAAGGCGTTGTGTTTCAAATTTCGGGTTCAAGCTGTGTACAAACTATTGACCACTCCTTGGGTGTCAGTCAGTCGTCTCGGCTATCTCAAGCGACTGCTATTTGGGCCTCCTGGTGGACCATAAATTTGAATCTGCTGTATGCCAGCGCAGCATTCCCTGAATCAACAGGTTGCTGATACGCAAACCCGAGCCAATTTGGTCTATCAATAACCCTTTTCAAGGCTGTCACTGTGCTCCGACGTTGCATTGTTCTCCCAGTCCTTAAATTCGGCATGGAAATGGCTTGGAAGAGCAGACACCTCAGTCGACACACCAGTAAGTTCCACTTATTTATTCTCTTCGTTCACTGGCTGAACGCTTTGGTCCCTGTGTTCTCTCCATCCCAATGTTGCCACATCCCTCTTTGCAGCCGGACCAATGGCTAGTTAATTGCATACAATCAACTGCTGCGGATCCTCAGCCTCATAGGTTTTAAGCTAGCTGGTATGGGATCCACAACGCACTCTTGTCCCATTATTTTCCATATAAGCAACGCTTCCTCATCAAACCGCAAGCAAAGATTCGAGAGGACTGTTCCGAAAGCATATCGTTTTCATCCACTCATGCTGAGGGTTCCTTTTCGACCAGTTCTATGAGCATTTCTGCTTCGAGGCCACCTGCACTGGTTACTTTTACTGGCGGTATCGCAAGGACAGATTCTAGGAATGTTTTGATTCCAGATTTTTTCATCGTGAAAGCAACTGAATATGCGACGCATGACACGCCACTTTTGGTGGTCGAAGTGAAGGCCGAAGAACCGTCAACTCGACATGAGTGGAAGATGGCCACAGACCAATTACACGAATACATGACACGAATTGCCTTACAATGTCAACAGGCAGCAGACGGGACACGCCTGAGGCTGCATGGGTTATTAATATGCGGGATCAAAGCGAAGACATCTTGTTTGGACACTACCTCGAACCCACTTGTTAAACAAGATCGGAAAGAGTACGACATTAACAGCCGAGACATATTGCGATAGCGAATTGGAATTAACAGTAGATTATGATATTTAGAACTTGAATAAGGGTCTCAAATGTAGTATGTCTTCCCTGTGTATGTCGATACTACCATCACCATGTCCAACACGGCGATTTGCATGTCAGTCTGACCACGGGAACTAACATAGCCATTGATCATCGACAAAAGTCGCAGGTTACAGTATGGGAAGTTCCATATCTGCAAACAGTGAGTCAGTATTTCAATTTGCACGGCTTAAGAGACCCGAACAGCCCCGTCCGGCTTTGTTTGTTCTTCGGTCCTTCAGGATGGCTGGTGTCCAAATTAGTTTAGTTCATGATCTATCATAGGTAGGCCGATCAGGGAATTGGTTGTGGTCCACCCCCACCTGATCGTAGCTGAGGACGATAGACGAGTCCGAGACTGCCAGTGGTTGTCGAGATACTACTAGCTTTACATGACAAATCAATACTGACAATAAAGTTCGATTTGATAGAATGGAGAAGGATCTTCACACAAACACGGTATTGGATAGGAATGATACCGAAGCGTTCAAGTCCCGCAGCTCGATACCCTAAGGTCAACAGGGGTAGTAGGTTAGCGCTGTACAGGTGAGAGATGGACCGACTGACTCACCATAGCATCCATTACTCAGTTAAATGCAATGATGCTGGCACCCGCAGCATAAACGACCGTGTCATCCGAGGTATCGATATGGCAAACGAGCCCAGTTTTAGAGATCCCGTCGACGTAGGCATTGAGGCGAAGATTTGCCTTGCAGTCGACGTCGATCAAGCTCAACGCGACAAAGACTGAGGGTTTATCCCAGAACGAGACCCCGCTGAACAAGACGTACTTGCTCCATTGGAGCTGTGGCTGTGTGATGGAACCCGGGCTCAGCGTGTGGATGGACGTGCTGAAGATGTGCTCCCGATCCTCAGGATAAGCGATCCAGCCGGCTTGGGCCGCGTGAAAGATCGTGTCACCCAAGGTATCGATGGAGAGCGTGAATCCTTTTGCGTCTATAGCGCTAGCGCTCACATGGATACGCCAATGACGCTCTTTTCCGAGGTCAAGGTAGTTGAAAAATACAACGACGTGCGGAGGGGTAACAAATGGGCGTTCAAAGTTGATACGTGTAGAGGAGGGGTTGTTGCCATTGGATTTGCGCATATATTCACCGGTGAGAAAGTCGACGTCAGCAGGTGCGAGGACAAAGATGTGATTTATGGCATGGTAGAGCTTGGTGTCGTGCCAGGCTTGGACGTGAAACTCGGCCCAGGTGTTTGTGAGGTGCGAGGTTATGGTCTTGACGCGGATGTTGGCATTGTTACCAACATCAAGCGCACGGATGCCGTGAGGGAGGCGTGGGCAGGCGATAAACGGACGTGGGAAGCAGACAAGTGCCCGAGTATCAGATTTCGGGTTCGCTGAGGGACGGATGGTCTGGGTGTCGAATTCGCAGACAACGGGCATGGCAGTGGCTCTATAGAAGGCCGCACGATGGGCACATATTTCAGTGATCTGGAGGTGCTTCTTTTGCGGTTGGTTAGTACAGGTGCTGTCCCGTGCCGCAAGATAGAAGTGCCCGTTCCCGTCGTACTTCAAGCCAGGTCAATTCGATTTCTGTTCAAGTTCATGTTTGTTGGTAGATGCTACGTTGCAACCTTGCGAAGACTTGACCACACGGATCTTTAAGTTATTCCGCTGTTCGGTGGTGCTCCCTTGGATGTTGCACCGCGCCTTCAGCATCTTCTTTAGATTGATTGAAAGATAGTTGGTTGACTATTATTTTTTTAAAAGCTGGGGTTTGCAGTAAATAAACGATGCTGGTAATCTGCGGATCGGGTAGTACCAGTCATATCACTTATCCGTACTCCCAGATGGGATCGTTAAACATGCCCCCACGACAACTTCGAGCCACTGCAGCCTGCAGACTCGGAGTGTTCAAGTTCAAGGCTTTTGTTGATTTCGGATTGCTAGTAGTGTGCACGCCTGAGTTGACATCGCACTTGCAGCGAGTGTCGAACTATCTGAAGTTGGCCAGATAGCTAGCAGCGCCGACACTGATTTATGCGTCATTGTGACGTTTCCCGCCGCATGTCCTAGTGATAGCCATCTGATTGACTTCTCGAGTGGGTATTACTCGGCGAGGTCACTGATGGTGCAGTGCTGGCTAGAACGCCCCAAGACAGGCAAGGTCGTAGTATAGAAAGCAGGACATCAGTGGTTGGCATGATGGGGCCTCTCTCCGAGTCCCTCACAAAGCCACGGGAATGATCAGGTTTCCTACATTATGATGATGTCAACCACTAGTACTTCTTCTCTGGAAGCTTCAAATCGCACCGACACCCTTCAGACGGCGCTTCAAATATGATCATACATTTGAACTTGAAGCATGTGCACTATGAAAACAAGGGCTTCAAGTTTCAAGTACTATGATATCAGAAAAACCAGGCGTATGCCACAGATTTACAACCTGCCGAAGCTGGCACGTATTTTGCACGAGACTGTCAATGTCAATTAGAACCTTCAACACGTGCGGACCATCAATGGTTACATCCGCCGCGCAGCAGCGAACGCAGCCGCTCGTGCTCGCACTCTCTTCCTGTCACAGTATCATTGAAAAATGCACCGACTCATAATGGAATCTTACCCGGTGCCAGTCATAGTAAGGATCAGCTACTGTAGTCCATTTCGTTTTTGCGACGAGCTCGCTATCTCAATCCACCCTCGGTTTCAGGAAGTTCTTTGTAAGCGTACGGCGTCGACTGCGGATCTTCTTCGGCGTCCAGGGGAAAGAAAGAAGACCACCAAGTCATCATCGACCTCTGCCGTGATGCATCTGAAGCCAAACCCATGCTTCCCGTGGTAATGAGCGATAACATGTGGAAGTTCTTCCTCGTCACAGACATACATTTCAGGCCAATTGCGTAGCGCACAAGCCTTCGCATCGGAGAAGGACATGGGGAATCCGGCCAATAGAAGCACCATCGCAACTGTAGAAAGTGTCAATGTATGATGGCACGCACGCAGTGGAGTATCAGAATTTAATTTACCTGAGATGAGGGCCCCGGGAAGTACGAGTAAGTCTCAAAGACTGGGCCACAGTTGAACGTTGATCTGGCCCACTGAGTTCAGAACAAAAGCGCCTGGCACTAACTATAATAGGAACTAACGGCGCGTATGTTGGGTCCTCGTCACTTCAAAACGACTGGTGTCCAAACTATCTATTACGTCGGCTACCAGCTAATCGTAGCTGAAGACCTCACCATCAATCAGTGGCAACTAACCCATTGTCGAAGTGGTACAAAAGCGGAGTGCCTATTACTGAAAGGGAACGGAGAAGGATGTTCACACAAACGTGGTATTGTACTACAGGAATGATAGCGCTGGCGTCCCGCAGTTCGACACCCTAAAGCCAACGGTGATAGGTTAGCGCTCGACAGATGAGAGATGGACCGACTGACTGACAATAGCACCCATTACTCAGTTAAATGCAATGATGCGCACGGCAATGAACGGACGTGGGAAGCAGACAAAGGCTCGAGTGTCAGATTTTGGATTCACTGAGGGCGGATGGACTGAGTGTCGAATTCACAGACGACGGGCATCGAATGCGCTTCGATAATTGAGATCATACTACGATATCGACAAACACCTAGATCGAAATGACATTAGAACGCGAGAGCACAAAACGGCGGTCCTCATTCAAGAGTCTGAACCACCCAGGCACTCCTCACCTCGCCCTCAGCAACGTCAATGCTTCTTCGACGACCCACACTCCAAGCTTTGCCCACCGTGTGTCCATCCGTTGCATATACGCCAAGACATCTTCCGGCATTGGCTCCTTCCCCACACCACCATTTGCATTGCCATGGCGCCCGCGACGCATCGCACCCAACGCGTCTCGCACATATACCGCCAAGAAGCGTGGTGTCAGTGGAATGTACGCTTCTTCGTCCACAGCAGGGTCTGAGAGGTATGCAGGATCCGTATCTGTATCGACGACGTCGCATCCAGAACTCCCGTGATTTGACCTACTTGCAGAAGGTTGTCGAGGCGCATGATAGTGCGAGTAGAGCGAGGCAGATGCTGATGACGTGTACAAGACTGAAGCAGACAGCGAACAAGAGTACGAGAGGTCTGTGGAAGTGCTCATCGTGTTATCTCCGCGACTCCATAGTTCGTTCCGTCCACCTCCCTCAAAGACAGGCGGGGGTGGCACTGGCAACGGTCGCACGTCTCCATCCCAAAGTATGATGCTTCCCTCTTCGTACAACTTGACCACAGCCCACGAAAAGAGTCGCTTCATCTTTTTGCGGGGTGGGTCTCCACCAGCTGCACTCGTTCCAGTCCTGGGTTTGCTCATCTCCCCGGACCTATTCGATCTAGGCAATGACACCGAGATTGATGATGTGACAAGACCGTTCCCTCGTTCTTTTTCCCGATCAGCCCTATCTCTTCTTCGCGCTTCGGAACGGACGACTCGCGCAGCTAGTAATGCCAACTCGGGCACACGCCTGAGGTGAGAGATTGTAAACCCTAGACTTGATGCGTCCTCGTCCTCGTTATCAGTCATATTATCAGTAACCCATCTGTTGGCTGATCGGACGCGGGGACGTGGTGTCGGTTCATCACTTTCGTCTCGCGCACCTTTCATTGGCGTTGTGGGGTCTCCACATATACTCCGCGATGGAGACGGGCAGGAAATAAGAAATGGCGGCGGAGCATTGTCCATGTAATGTTTGACGTACAGCCGAAATGTGTTGGCAGTGAGGTCGCGTGTGTGTAGACGCGATGGATGTCGTAACTTAGGATTCCGTAGCTAGCGATAGGGGAGGACATTATACGTCAACAGAGTAGATAGGACAGCGCTTCGTCCCAACCCACCTCGAGTACTTTGACGAGACTGGAGGGTTTGCATGGACTGGAAGGCGTGGAAGACGCAATGGACGATGTTGTGGGCGAGGATGGGACATGCGAGTGTGGATGAGTGGAATGAGCGGGTGCCGGTATGGACGGAGGTCGATTCCGATTTTGAAGCGACAATGGTGCAGGTGGTGGTGCGGGGAGATTATACGACGAGTTTGGACCCGGGTGTATTGAAAGCGAGGGACCAGAGAATACACCCGCATCTGGGTCCGTACCTGTTTGTACTGTAGAGGTGACCAACGGAGGAGCACGCGGCGCAGGGTTGGCAGGTGGGACGAAGGGAATGGCAAGAGAATACTTTGTCTTATGTAGTTGGATGACATGTTCGAAATGTGTTATCTCGTCGAGCGAAGAGGGACAAGGATCTACACCTGTGAACAGAGTGGAAAAAAGGAGGACAGAAAACGCACCGATTGTATCGGCATGTATCTGTTTCGATTCGTAATGCCGTACGACTTTACCGAGCACGCGGACTAGGTAGCCGGGCTCTGTGATCGGGGGCGGTGGTTCCATGGATTCGAGGGTGCGAAGTTTGGGATCGGGGAGACGGACTTTCCTAGGTGATACAGGCTTCGTACTTGAATGTGGTTTCGTCTGGGGCAAACATTGTGCAGGAAGGGTAGGGCGAGGGTGACGAAGAACGCAATCGATCACAGCCGTTCCATCGTCGACTGGCCAAATCGTTAGAGGTTGCGGGGAAGAATGCGGATAGGACCTACTGGTGTACATGGTACGCTTGTCGTACACCTGAATGCCCACGACCATGCCAAAGAGGATGACGGTGCGACAGGGTGTGTGTCCGAGCCAAAAGAAGTCGACGACTGGTCGAGTCAGCGAACGATTAAGAAGCAAATAAAATAAAAAACCTCTGTCTTTATTCTGACGCATGTCGAGAACGTCGCGCACAAAACAAGGTGCAACGGCCTCCTTTGTCAGTGTCCATTGCCAGATTTGCTGGTCCATGGCAGAAGGAGAACGCGACGCGTGACACTATTAGGTCACGTGGATGTTACATTATGACCCCGCTCGCTGTCCACGCCGACGCCGTTCACCACCGATTTCTTACAGCTGGTCCAGCGCCAATCCTGGCTTCCTAAAATTCGTAGACGATATTGGAGATCTCGTAGATGCCTACTTTTCCCCCGCCATGAAAGGTCAGCCATTTGCCGGACGTAGCGCGCAAGAGGCACTTTCTCGCGCAGAGGCCATATGGGCGCGCGTCATCGAGCTCGAAACAGAGTTCTGGCCTAACGAGGGCCAAGAAGAGACACTCCGTGTAAAATGAAGATATACATACTTGATGAGTGGATAAGCAGCCCTATGTACTAATAAAAACATCGGAAAATGAATACAGTGTGTCGGGTCACTTGGAAGTTGATGAATGCCGGAGCGGCACGACAAAACCCTCCCCCCCACACATGATAGTGGGAGCCGCGGAAGTATTGTACACAGCATCATAGATAGGTCATAAAGTCACTGGCTCAAGTTCTGCAGCACCCACGAAAGATTTCGGTGGGTCGTACTGAAAGTGTTCTAGTTTCAGGGACAACAACAGATAGTCGAGAGTGTCCCCTGAAGCGCCATCAGTTGATAATACATCTAGTTTGTCTGTGTCACGATGAATGCTGCGTATGTACTCTGCAACACGAGAGACATGAGCAACTTTGCAGCAAGTAGCGTGCAGGGCAAGCAGCTCGGGCGTAGGATCCGGAAGATTGTCGGGATCCGATGTTGAAAATGTAACGAACTGGCGCAAATTGGGCAGTTTCAAGCCGAACCACTTAACTTTGTAACGACCCTTCTGGGACTGCAGTGAAACAGAACCTGATGAGCTCGGAAAATAAAGATGATATTGGTCAGTGAATGAATTAAACTTGCTGATCTCGTAACGGAAGTGAATGGCCAGTATGAAAGTGGAATAGTCAAGTTGGGCATCTACTAGACATAAGTTGTTCGCTGCAATGTAAGTACCTGTGACTCCGCCGTACCTTGGAATTCTCTTCATATTTAGGGGCCATGCCAAAGAACGTAGCCTCTGAAATGATATGGGTACAATCTGTATTCACTCCGAGGGTCGTCGAATCAAGTTGGGCAAGGATATCCTTGGGAGTTCGACGGTCATTTATACCCATTACGGCGCATCTCCAATTGTCTCGGATGAGAGCCTGTAGCAGAATGCAGGCGTCAGTGAGAAAATGGGATGAGGAATACAGGTACGGTCATTCACTGACACGATATTTAGCATCCTGGTGATTCCTGGGGGTCGCCAGTAATGTCAGCCATCACCCCATCCTTCAACATGGCCTCAAAGGAAGGCCTTGAGGGGTGTTCACTGGGTTTTGGAGTTTGACCTTTGCATTTCATCACTGGATAAGACAGAAGAAATAAATTAGCAATGCAGGGTAAAGGAGGACTCACAAGACATAATGACGGAACGTTCAAAAAATGCACCTATATCGGTGAGGTCACGGCTGTCCTTGCACGAACGTATGTACTTCGAAACTTCAGAACGAACTCCCCGATTGGGCGCATGAAGCAGTAAGAAGCCGAGAATCCTAACATAGCGTAGCTTGTCCTTGAACGCGGAAAGTTCCTCTTCGTGTTTGAGACAAATGTTGTATGCATTGAGGTAATCTGGATCCTCGTCGGCAATAAGTTGCACTTGAGGAGAGTCGACTTTCGGAAGGGGAGTAGGCATATGATAATGTGAGTTGAGGCGGAAGAAATAGACCCGGAACCGAGTAATTATCAGGAGTTCCGTTGATGATTCTTTGATACGGCGATCAAATATTTACAACGGAGAGTCGATTCGGGCTTGATGTAATAAAGGACAAAGGGTCCATGACGACATGGGGAATCGCTGCATGGATCGGAGGAGTTGACAGTGAGAGCCGAACGTCACTCACATAAAGGAACGGCGGGGCTATATCTAATGGTCTCCCGTATAAATGGCATCCACGAAAGGCAACAATGGCCGATCCTCGATGGCTGACAGCCTGTTCTTACCTACGACGGAGTCGATTTGAGCTTGCGCCTCGTCCTGCGCCGCTGGATTTAATATCATCATCAGGAAGAACGTCATCAAGACTCTCCAATGACATAAGGAATATAATTGACTCACAGAATGGAAAGGCATAAACTATGATCGAAACATCAGGACGAACAGCAGGTACAACAATGTTCAACACGTTCGCAGCAATGCCAATGATCTTGTCCTCTCGATTCGATACGTCATAGTCGTACACGCTATTCAGCATGACGGATGCAGTATATCTTGACGAAGAGTTGGTTAATGTATTATTCACGCTTACTCAAATATGTGATCGTCGAGTTGTTCCGGCCTATCTAGCAACTGTCGGAGGACATGGGATGCCTTGCGGTGCTGCAGGGGCAGGAATCTTGATACTGCCTCAAGCCGATATGTTTGGTGGAAAAACCGTCTGTGTGTTCTCCATCGATCACCGTAAGGTAGAATGGCAGTATTGAAACCCTGTCCTAACCTTTGGGTTGATTCAGATGAGGGGAAGCATAGTGCAGAAGGGAAGTCTAACATATCATTGATGATGACTTGGGGACGGTCTGAATATTTCTTGGACCGTTTCTCGAGCAGATCCTTTGCGACCTTCTCCGAGTTAAGGATAATAACATCGTTCGCCAACAGCCGAGTATAAATAATGTCGCCTATACGGATGTCAGTAGGTGATGCCATAGAGCCGAACTTGTGGCTTGCCGTATGTTTTCGGCCACTCGGCATATGTCACCCACGGGAGCACTTGGGTTGATGCCGATTACATTTCCAACCCATGGCAACCCGCAGGGTCCTGGGGGGAATGGATGTGAGATTTCTCTGTGACTGCCCAGAACTCGTCGCCCGATGTATAAAACCACGGCGCCCCCCAAGACTACAACGCCCGTAGTCATCCAGTTGGACATGGGATGAAGGGAGACGATGGTGGGAGACGATGATGGGAAACGGTTATTGCATTTGTTACAAATTGAATACCGTAAAGTATTGGAGCACAATCGTCTGTTATGTAACTTATCAACGTGCCATGAGCTTCAAGCAATGAATCGATGATGGGCGTTTTCCACTTCCGCCATTCAAGGGTTGAAACACCATAACATGGTCTTAGTTAAAAGTGTTTAGCTTATAACTGGTCTGTGATTGAACCACAAACTGTACACACGACCGAAAGTCGACGAAAGAGATGTAAAGCAAACATGTCACAAGGCAACCTTACTGATGCCAGTGACTCAAAACCTATTGCCTGAGCTCAGCCATGCTGGAAATATTCTCAAGCACCGTGATCAATTCATGATCTTACAGAAGGCGACAAAAGGTAATTCGCAACTCTAACCCTGCTAATATCCACGTTCAGTGCTCGTGGCGTGACCAGACCACGAAGTGCGTAATGCATAGCGTACTCCCTAACACACGAGTAACACATACGACGAACAACCGACAAGCCAAAACTCCCAACTCAAGGTCCTGCACCACTTTAGAGTTTGCCAAGAGAAGGCGCGCTAGCGTTCTGCCCAGCAGCTTTGGCACGCTTTTTGAACATCTGGGTGGACTTGTATCCACGAATACCACCACCCCATTGACGACGCTGCTCTTCGTACTTGTCAGAGCTGCAGGGAGATCAAAAGGTTAGCTTCGGCCGATTCAAGTACTAGGTGCAACTCACAAGTTGGCCTTTGCAGCGCTGATGAGGGTAGCAAGTTCCCGCTGGTCTTCGCTCTTCACGTCCTGAAGGGCCAGAACGGATGCGCTCTTCTTGTGAACGACAGTGCCAAGGCGACCCTTGCCCTTGACGATCACATAGGGAATGCCCATCTTACGACAGAGGGCAGGGAGGAAGACGACAAGTTCAATGGGGTCGACATCGTGGGCAATGATTACCAGAGACGCTTTCTTGGCTTCGATAAGGGCGACGATATGGTTAAGACCATACTTGACGTAGAGAGGCTTCTTGTCTTTGGCCGCCTCTTTCTGCTCAGCGGTGGCCTTGGCAATGGTTTCAAGACGTCCCTTCTTTTCGGCTTTGGTCTCGGGGCGGTATCTATACGACCAGGATAAGAGCATGTCAAAGACGCAGAGATGAACATACTTGTTGAGGAGCTTGAACAACTGGGTAGCCGTATTCTTGTCCAAGGTATGGGAGAACTGCGCAATGGCTGGAGGCACCTTGAGACGCTGGCTAAGGATGACCTTTTGGCGCTGAAGACGGATGTATTCAGGCCACTTGACGAAGCGAGTCAGGTCGGTCCTGGGACGAATGTCCTGACCTGCAGCATCGATCAAGGACCGGTTTCATTAGAGTCAGCTGGGATGACGTACCGATGCCAAAGTTGCGGGGCTTGGCTTCGAAGAGGGGGTTTTTCGTGACCTTGGTGGCCTTTCCGCCAGAACCAGGGGCGGGGGCGGGTTTCTTGCCGGAGCCGGGTTTTGATTTGGGGGGCTGGTCATTGAGACGAGAATGCAGTCAGCCATCCGTTCGTCAGAAAGACGGACGGAGGTCTGCATCTCGGAGCTCTAGCACTCTACTCGTGATCGAGCGAGTCCAGCAAATAACGAAAGCGTCGACGCTGCCATGCAACTCTGCTTTCGTGGGCTTGCGAAGCCACACATCACTGAACTGACTGTAGGCAAGTTTTGTTAGAGAACACCCAAATTGCATCCAGAGCACGTACTCGTCATCCATCTTGAAGTGACCGAATGTTTATGGATGTTTCGGTGCCATAGAACTCCGAGACGCAGCTTCGAGTGTCCAAGGCAGACTCACCATCTTGATTGTTTTGTATTGAGGCTGGTTGTCGAACGAGAAAGAGAGCGAGAGCGCCGTTGACGATGTGGTATGAATACTTTAAACACCGCCCGGACCCTGCCGAGACTAAATGGTGACATAATCCATCTCTTCCTGATGCCAATATGCTCCGCCGTAGCCTTGTCCGTGCCTTGTCCACCGCCCGTCCACCCAGATCCCGGCCCGGTGTCGGTGTCGGTGTCCTCCTCATCGGCACGGTCTCTGTGACCGCATACACGGCCGGCGCGCTATTCCCGCACCCCTACTTCGCCTTCATCGCGCCCCGCCCCGCCCCCGGTCCACCCGCTGACCCGGACTCTCCTTCCTCCCTCGCCTACACCGCCGACCTCGAAAATTCCCTCCAGTCACTTCCTCTCCTTCAGTCCCTCCGCACCGCACCAGACGCCGACGATTGGTACGAGACCCGTCCCTACCAAAACTTCCCAGAGGAAAGACGTGTAAACAATCTCTCTGCGGGAGCGCTCAGGGGTCCCGGGAAGTTAGCGTTGAGGCCGGTCGTCAGGGCAAAGTGGGACGAATCGGAAGCAGTGGCAATCATACACGTAGGGAGGGGACTCTGTGGGCATGATGGCATTATCCATGGGGGCTTGCTCGCGACGCTCTTGGACGAGAGTCTGGCGAGGACGGTGCGTGTAGATGACACTTGACCTGTGGTTGGTGATTTAAGCCTCAAACAACTAGGCAATTAATAATCTTCCAGACAAGATTGGTGTCACCGCCAACCTGTCGATCAACTATAGGGCCCCCACGTTTGCTGACCAGGTAACTCTGCAGAAACTGCAACTATACGCGCTCTAACATGTCTCATAGTTTATCGTTATCAGGGTCCGTCTGGATGAGAAGAATGGCCGCAAGGTCAATGTCTCTGGACGTGTCGAGGACCTTAAAGGCAATCTCCTTGTCGAAGCCAAGTAACTGCCATCATCTGTATAGTATCCCTGTGCTCATTTGATTGTGTTAGGGCCATGTTCGTGCAGCCAAAGTATTCGAAAATGCTCAATAGTACCGTTATCAGGAAAGCCATGGGGGAGCCAGAACCAAGGAAGAAGGACCCAATACTCTTGGTCGAGGGTATTCCCCCACCAACCACTAAATCATAGATCGGTGATATTTGTCAACTTTGCGTGACTGATGTTCGCGTTGCTCACGAGCCGTAGAACGTTTCATTGGAATTCTGGAACTTACTACACGTATTATGGAAATACCCCACACGGTCATATGGTGTTTTATACCAGTGTATCATGGATCTAGATCAGGAAACAGGTGGTCTTCTGAAATAATCTCCAGTGCGAAAAGCGGTGTGAATTGTGCATTGATACAAATCTGGAAGAGGTGCCCTTACTCTAATCTGAAAGTGGAACTGGTGGTGAGAACTTGACTTGACTGACGAGGTACATTGAGTGCCTTGCAACTAATCTGGTCGAGAACGCCATTAGTGTTTACCTTTTTTTGACAAGAGACAGCTCCTTTAGGTGCCTCTTGTGTCACTGTGGCTTGCATCAGTCCGGGCCGTCAAAGGCACGCACCACTTTTTCTGGCGCATGGTGCGAGAATGCAAGCACGGGAAGGTATTCCGACCGACGCTCATCGCTCGCAGTGGAATGTAAGATGCCAAGTGTTGAAGGGCTCCAAAACGGACATACTGGTTCCAAGTGCACAAAGCGGCATCCAAAGAGACTGTATCCTACGATAAAATAGGTACATCAAAGACAAGAAGGGAGAGGTACTATCCTATTATGTATGCCTGCATAACACCAAGTCGCCAACGTTCGATCACCGTTGACTTGCACGTATCCCCCCCATTCGCGCCCAGAACATATCTTCCTTTAACCTCATCAACTCTTTCCACGTCCGTTCCTCCCACGTCGCGTCGCTCGCAAAGCCTTCGCCCTCGGTGGCCGATGATTGCTTCGTGCTCGTCGTGTCCATGGACGCGCGACGATCACCCTCGGAGGTCGGTGGAGGGGGAGAACCCGAATGGACAGTTGCAGATGTATCGTTTGCCACTTCTTCCACATCACCATGAGGGATGCTGATATCGCCGGCTTTCGTGTCCTTGGTAGATCCGGACGGGGTCACCGTGGGCGCAACTTTGGGATCGGTTGTTTCTTTGACGATATCGCCTCCTCCTTCGGTGGTGTCGTGATCATTTTTTGTTTCCGTCGGGATTTCGGTCTCGCCCGCTTTGTGCATGTCCGCTTCGGGAGTGGGGTTGGCAGCAGTAGTGACGGAAGGCATTATATCTTCTTTTTCCGCTGTCCCAGAAACTTTGAGATGATGTTCTGGCGTCGCAGGTGGCGGCGGCACGGCCCGACGTGCAGCCGCACGCCTGGGAAGCGGAGGAGCGCCGGGTCCGGTCGCGGGAGCTGGTGATGCAGGTCGGGAAGAAGCCAACGGCGACGACACGGATGTCTTCCCCCGAATATGCGATACAGAGGGTGGCTGTCCGGGAGATGGGGATATTGCACGGGTGGCCCCTTGGGGAACCGGGGATCCAACGCGCGAGCGGCCGACTGCGGGACTAGCGGGACGTGAATTCGGGGGTGGTGAGGGCGAAGAGGTCTGTGAACGAGGACGTGGAATAGGAGTCGCTACGCGGGAGGCCGGTTTTGATGTGGTAGGCGTCATGGGAAGAGGGACAGCGCGTGGAGAAGGTGGTGGTAACTCATCCTGAGTAGATGGCGACTCAGCGACGGCGTGGGGCATTGTAGACGGCGGATGGCGAGCATCAGGTGATGGCGCAGCAAAGGTGAGTTCATCCGGAGGTGTTGAAAAGCCGGATGTATTGGTATCTGCTTTGTCTTCGATGTGGCCGTTTAGATCGACAACAGAATCCCCTGCCTCTAGAGTAACAGTTCCGTTCGGTGTGTTTGATGGCCGAACAGCCTGCTCGCTCGTGGGACTATCACGGATGACGTTGCGCTTTGGGAGTGGTGGCGGGTCTCGTGGGGTAGGGTTTTCGACTTGAGAACGGGGGTTGGATGGATGGGGAGGTGGAAGGGTAGGTAATTTCTTAGCACTATCTTTCTCTGCTTCCTTCTCCTTTTCCTTGATGCTCTCTCCGCCTTCTTTGCCCCAACCCACAGCTCTTTCTCCTAATGCACTAGCCATATCCCAAAGCCTCCTGCGCCGAGGCGGAACGGGTGGTTTCTCGGGGGCTGAGGGGGGTGCATACTGATCAACCGCACTGGCGGCAGTCGTTGTCGAGGTTACCTCCTTGGTATCACCATTGACAAATGTTTTCGCTGGTTGAACGACCACTTCCTCCCAGATCCGTTCTACAATCCCAACACGCACGAATGCCCACAACGAACACGTGCTTCGCAACCTCGTCATGCAATAGTTGGACGTACATAGAGGATACGGGGAGTTTTGTGCCTGAGTCGGAAGCACGCGAGACGACGATATGGTATTGAGAGAGGGCCGGGAGGATGTTGCGGCACCAGACATAGACGCAGTTGAAGTGTGCACGGGCGTGAGAGTGGCAGGGGGAGTAGACGAGGCAGGAGCGGTGACACGGAAAATGTACACTTGCCCAGGTGGTTCGCACTGTGTCAACTGTCGTTTATCGGAGTTGAGGCTCTGGGTGGAACTGAGTGCCATGGGGTATTTAAACCAAGAGCTCCCATTGGTTTGGTGCGTACGCGAAACAGGCGATGAGGATGGTAAACGTGCGATGAGTGTCCCACAGAGAGCGCAAGACAAGGAAGAATTGGACGCTGATTGAGGGTGCTGATGCACCTCCTGGATGAGGCTCGAGAAAGAGAGAGGTTCCACAGTCAACATCCCGGAGTGGATTGCAGCCAGAACCGAACGACGAGATAGCCAATTCAGCGACGGTGCGAGGTCGAGGCGCACAGTGGGCTCACTGCATAAAAGCGATTAAAACAAACTAGAGAGGAGCACATAAAACAACCTACGAATCTTCCGTGAGCAAACGCGCAATGAACGGTTGCGTGAGAAGCGTCGATACGACAGGTGGAGTTGGTTGCGACGTCCTCAGTCCTCGCAAGTGCGTAACGAACGCAGCGAATTCAACATAAGGAGCATGAGTGGTCATGAAACGAATCCTGGGAACATCTCCGACACGCGGATCGCAGTGCTCGACCCACTTCCCTTTACGCATCGTGAGCTTCGCCTCTTGGGCATCGCGGTCGGCCGCCTCTTTTTCGGCATGGAGAGCCTGCATCTGAACTTGCATGTCCTTGACAGCATCCTCTGCAATCTTGAGGGCCTGCTGCGCCTCTACGGCCTTTCGCTCGGATCTGGCATGATTGAGCCGTGCTTCCGCGACCATGGTGTTCGCTTGATCAAAAAGACTCGCACTGAGATCATCCAGCTCTTTTTCGATGTCGTGGCGTGCAGATTCCGCCTGACCCCGCTGGGCAGCCTCCTCCGTTGCGCGCTCCATCAATCTGTTTAGTTCTGCGGTGACGTGTGCCTTCTCCACGAGCAGACCGGTGTTCAGAGCGGCCAGATGGTGGCTGCGTTCAAGCTCGAGGGAAGAAATGGTGAGTGAGGCATTCCGAAACGAAGACGAGGTATCGTGCAGTTGGTCCTCGAGGTTTGACACACGATCGTAAGAGGAGACGAGCTTATTGTTGAGCTGTGTGACCTGCGAGAACAGGTCTGTGACCTGAGCCCGTAGGGACGCGATGACCTGTGCCTGGGCCTCGGAGGTGTCCTCATCGCTCTCGTTGCTGACTTGTTCACTGCTAGTATTCGTGGTGAGCATCTCCGTGATGCAAACAGCGTCCTTACCTCGTTCCATTCGGTTCTTCAGTCGACATATTGGTAGTTGGGAGTCGAGTGGTAGTGGACTAAACCTTAACCCTAACGGCAGGTTTGCTTACGTAGTGATCCGCATTTTGCCTCCGGGCTTCATTGATGCCAGTATATCATCCGTTCCGGACGTCAAATGAGGCAAGTTCGCAACTGATGCCACTACATGCTAGTAAGCTCTAACTTGGACGAGTATTCCTTCTTATCCATTTGATCCATGCGTCATGTCGTACCACCAACTCCCTCACGATGTCCTCCTCGATCTCCTTGTGAGACGCAGACGGCGACGAATCTATTTCGATCCACCTTTCCTCGTATTCAAGACCATTAGCGCCATGTTTCCCCTCGCCCGAGGTTGACTCTGGAGATACCAGCACCACGCGATGTTTCCGGTGGTGCAGGTCGTTTCCAATGACAACCTGGTGACCATAGCGCTCGAGCGCATGACGTGCCTTTGGTATGAGTAACGCTGGGTCGGTTTCGAGCTGATCGTTCGACGCGTAAGTAAATCGACCCCATCCATCGTCGCTCACGCGCGCACCTTGAAAGAAACGACGAAACCACTGGGAACCCATTCGGACACGAGCGGTTTCAAAATCTTGGGGACCTGATCCATTTCTATATGCAAACTACCCTTTCCCGACTGAATCTTGTGTTCGGACTTGAACACAGACGTCGTTCAGTGACCGATAAACCCAGCGAACCACCGAGCTGACCATTTTTTGCTTGGGTAAGAAAAAGTCGCTGACGGCGGCGGCGAGGTAATACATGGCCATTGGTCCCAACCTTTTCATTTCTTTGCTTATCGCGCGCAACAAATAGAGGTAGTCATTCACCGTGACAAAAGTCACCGTATGCAGAGTTCCCTCTGCTTGCACGGCTTTGTAGGCGCGCAGGATCGATAGCAAGGCTACGCGTTCTGACGTCTTCACGGTGATATGTGGCTGTGCGGGGCTTGGAGAAGGATCGTTCGAGTATGGGTACGCAGAATCAATCGTGGAGGAAGACGGTAATGCAGCATCTATCTCGAGGAAATCAAGGAAAGGATGAGTTGAATGGGAATAGTTCCTGCTAAATGGTTGAAGACTGAATTGCCGATGCATGAAGATCACTGCATATCCTTGTCTCAAAAAATATTCGGCAGACGTCGCGCCTCGAGTTCCTAGATGGAAGAAGATGGATCCATCCGTGACGTATCAGATTGAAATTGCGTACCTGCACTGAAGTTGTCGAGAAATCGCACACTAAATCCAATAGGTAACGATCATGTCTTGACCAGAAGATCGGGCTTACACGTTGAGCTCCAATGGAACGGTTGTACCCCCACTCTACTCAGACTGTAAGATAAATACATAGATCTGAAAAAGCGGGAACCAATTCACCGTCACGAGTACGACTTTCCTCCCCTTCTCGATCTGCCTGTTGATGAAATGAGATATGCCTTGAATGTCAGCCTGGAGAGTGCTTGGTCCTGGCTGTGTTGCAAAGTAAGACTCTGCGGAGAACGTCGTAGCATCAGAGTGAGTTGTGTCTGGCATTCTTTTGACTGGCAGTCACAACTTGAGGGATCGCACAGCCACTAGAGGTCCAACACAACAACACGTATCACAATTGGTCATGTGACATACTACATCACTGAAATATCAAGCGAGCTATAAACATATCTGAGATTGTAAAGTACACATTGCTCACAATCCGCCGATACAAAATATAATGGAATATATAGGTATAAATTGCTTCTCCCCTCCCCCAATTGATTATAATCTGGCTTGTTGAATAGCGTGCGCACCATACGGCAGCGCTACACCTTACAGATCATACGTAAAGGGCTAACACTTACTTTGCATGATTCGGGTTGAGGTGGTTTAACACGTAGTGGTTGAGTACAAGATTCTAGTATTCCAACTTAGATGTTGAATTCGAATTTGTGTACATGCGCTTACGTAATACATGCGCTATATATGTACTACTTTTGTATTGTATGAACGGAATTATATCCATTCAAAACTCCCCCTTGCTAAGCAGCTACTCTGAGCATGTCAGCAAGTGAATGGTCCCTCTAGGATTGTGGCTTGTCATAGAGAACTAGGCCGAGTTGCAGTTTGCAGTCTGTGAGGGCTTTTATACCCAAATTCTTGATAAACATGTCAGTGGGATTTTTGGTACCTTCTACAAAGAAAATCTCGATGAGGCCTTCCTTGACAAAGTCTCAGATGCCATGCCATTGGATATCAATGTGTTTTGACCAACTTTCCATTATAGGATTGTTTGCCATGAAGATACAGTAGAATCTTGATTGTCACCACAGATTAGTATGGGCTTTAGTTGATGGCCCATCTCTTCCATAATCATTCTGATCTAGATGATCTGCTTACTGCAATCAGAGAGTGCAACATATTCAGCTTTGGTGGGTCAGTGTTACAAACCTCATCCGTGGCAACCTAACTTTGCCCTAACCCTAGTCCCTGGTTCCCAATCCAGACCCTTAACCCCATTGCTCTAGTCCCAAGATAGAACCCTAGCCCCTCTCTTGATCTTACCCCTTATTCCTTGTCTTCATCTGATTAAGTGCGCGCTTACTTATTCATTTTATAGACGCTCATTCCGTGAATGTCGGATGCTATGGTGCAGATTTGAATAAGTGAGGAACAGGTAGTTACATGAGTGGATAACTAGGAGATGTGCTAGCTACGGTGGTGTGGGTGAAGGCCCGGAGGGCTTTCCGGCCTGAGGCACTGCCTAAGTCTTGGAGCAAGCTGCGAGGGTGGATGGGAACCAAGCAGGTTGCTGAGCGCGAGCAAGACTAGCGTGAAGTGCAATGGACAATGCTGTGAGTTTTGGGAGAGTGCGTTGGCCCTGAGAGAGGGTGTGGTGGGCGGGAGTGAAAAGGAAAGACGGAGGGTGCGCGAGCAGAAGCTTTGGCGCACGACGGACTGACGCTGCAAGGTGGCAAGAGGCAAAGAGACTGCGCTACCTTGCTTACTCATGCACGGACTTAATTCTAGGAAGGATTCGTGCCTCGGCTAGCCTAGAATGCCATCCGTGAATGTCGGACGCTATGGTGCAGATTTGAATAAGTGAGGAACAGGTAGTTACAGTGACTCCAAAAACTGTTCCAATGTTTAACCCCAAACTGGGGCATGAAGCGTCCTGCAATAACCTGTGGGAATCTCGCTTAGCTTTGGTAAAGGCAAACATAGTACAAACCCTTAGCTACAAC
>JBBPME010000355.1:0-22558 GCA_038090155.1 Rossbeevera pachydermis
GTGAAAGTAGCGAGCCGCAGCGGGTTTCTTTATTCTCCGATGATCAGACTCTTAGTGTACTGTACAACTTCTGGTCCAATCAGAGCCCATGAAAGATATGTCAAGCGATAACGTTATAAGCCAACTTGCTGACCTGGCAGGATTCCTCATTAATCAATAAACGGCAACGCGTAGTTTAACTTGAAACAGCCCAACAAGCATTACATAATCCAATCGACTCTTCCAAGCGATCATGCAGATTACCTTGGAAGAAGTGCACGATATCATCAACAACAATGATGGCAACCAAAGCGCCCGCATTGCTGCGCTCAGCGAATTCGGGAGTACCAGCTACAGGTGTGCATTCAAATGCAGTCCCATATTCATATTTTGTACGGCTGACGGTCGCATCACGATCAGCTACATGGCGTTGTGGCAGTTCTACCACATCACTCTCGTCGATTCTGATAGATCCTATCTCTTGTTGGTTTCCCCGCTCGCTGCCGTCGATACACATCTGGAGACCGGGCCGATCACGCTCCCTGCCCTCTCAATTCTTCTCTCCAAGATTCTTGACAACACCGCGGTGCCACTTCCACGACCCGTGGCCCACGACGTGTCTAGCGGTGAGGGAGAACGGCGCTTTTGCTGGCTGCTGCTTCGTGTTCCGGGTCCATCTCAACCTCACCCGCCGACGTCTCTGGCTTCTGTGCGGCACGAGCTCTCGCCTATACAGCGTGCCCAGGTCGAACTCAGACTAGGTACATACCTCCGTGCACTGCACGGGATCACAAATGACTTCTTTGGAGTACCAATGGACAAACCTGCACCGGAGCTTTCATCTGTTCCCTCGTTCACGGCTCTATTCGCTGCGAGTCAAATCGGTGAAGATGGGGAAGGAGACGGGGAAGACATGTCGCCATACAGTTGGCAAGACACTTTCGTGCTACGACTGGAAGAACTTCTCGAGCGGGTGGCAGAAGGCCGTAAAGATGGTTTATCTGGCTGCATGGTGGATATTGATATCAAGCAACTGCGTCATTCTCTAACACGTGCGATCGGGTCGTTCCTGTTCGATGATGTGGAGATGCCAAGATTGATCTGGGTGACAGGAAATGAAGAGGATATTATCGTGTCTTTGGCTCCAACGCAAGGAAGCGATGGCATGGAAGCAAACATCGCATATATTCTGCCGACGTTCGGGCGTTCGCTCTGGGGTGATCCACTGATGGAGTCGTGGTTCCTGCCAACGGGGGCAACGGCAGCGATAAATGAAGGGTACTTTGATGGGGATGTGGATGGTACGCTGATCGTGTTTGCGCGACAAAGGACGAAGAGGGTGTGGTATACCGTATACCTAGCCTTGAGGGTTTTGGTTGAAGAGATGGTAGAAAGAGAAGGGGGAGAAGTAAGACAGAGGCCTGGTAGAGAAAAAGTAGTGGAATGGGCGAGGAGGATGTTGCCAGAGTGCGTAGAGAATCTGAAAGACGCACCATGTTATTAGAACGTAGGCTTGGAACCATCAGTTGTGACTTTCTGCTGGTGTCATCTCAACATCGACAGGGGAACCGACAGGAGTCTGCCCATCGTCTCCTGCAAGCTCTCCTTCTACGACTTCCTCCTCGTCGCTACTCTGTCCTTCGATCTCGACACGATCTCGGTCTGGAACAAGGGCATTTTTCTGGCGCACACGCGGGTCCCATTCGAGCTCTTCCGGCTCTGGCTCTTCGACCTCGACACGCTGTTTCCAGTCAAACTTGTCCTTTAGCATGAGCACCGCACGGACTGCACGCTCGACGCGGTGATCGTGTGCATCTCTTATTTCTGCACATTCACGAAGGACGTCTTCGTATGTCACTTTCTGCCTCAAGGCGGGGGCCGGCTGATTGGTGTGGCCTTCGGGACGATTTGTGGAGATTGCACCGCGGGTGGCCATGGATTCTGCGAGACGATGGACGGATGCGTTTTCCATGCGGAGAACGTCTGTGGTCTGTTGGTTGCGGAGGAGGGAGATGAGGTCGTTGTCGAGCTGGAGGTCTGTCATGGCGACGCTTGGGTGGAGGGCGATGTTTTCTGTATTCTGATTGGCTGCTGAGGGAGGGGAGCTGAGGGAGGAGTAGAAGCTGTGCGTCTGTGAGAGGATGAGGTTGTACTTGGAGAGGATGTCCGGCCATGGTGGCATCACGTGAAGACCGCCTGCATCGATGGTGCGGTTGAGGACGTGAATCGACTCGATGATCTGGTTCGCTTTGAATCTGAGCGACTCGAGCTGGGCGACCGGTAGTGAGTCCATTAGTGTGACATGTCATGTCACGAGACTCTCTTCATGACTCTCCGTGCACTGAGCTTCCTCGGGGTCCGTCCCCCGCCTTTCTGTGCTCGCACCCTTTTCGCGACCCCGTTGACTGCCCCAAAGAGAGGTCCGGGCAGACCCCCAAAAAACCCTTCCACGGAGAAACCGAAACAGAGGGGTGCGCATACACCCAACTCTCCTCGCCAGCGCTCACTCTCTTCTAGTTCGCATACCGGAACATCTTAGGCCTCCTAAACGTGCACTTGGCCCCTACTTTATTTTCTATTCTTCTTTCCTCAAATCTCAGCCGAAGGGGGCCTCACTACAGGACTGCCAAGAGCTTTCCAAGCGTGCCGGTGCAATTTGGAGGGGCTACACTATGGCCGAGAAACAGGTATGTCTTCGTGCTGCTGCAATTGGACCGTTTGCTTCTTCGACTCTCTAGCCGTTCTACGATGAGAGTGAAGCCAGGAAGGTACAGGCCAAGCAAGCCAAGGAGGAGTTTTTCCGCAACACCACCCTTTCCGACCTCAAACAACTCAATGCAATCCGTAAAGCTCAGGGAAAAACCAAGTTCCACTTTGCAAGCAAGACCACTCTTCCCGTAACGCCGTTTATATCGTCCGTGTTTCTCCTCGAGTATGGTTGTTGTTTCGTTCATAAACCTTTGTCTAGGTTTTCCAACGAGTTTCGCAACACCCCGGACGGTCATGCCCTCATCGAAAAGACTTCTCCAGAAAAAAGGTATCAAATTCGAGCAGTCGTCGCAGCTGGCGATCGCTGGAGGTCCATGTCACCAGAAGAAAAGGCCGTAAGCTGCCCGTCCCCACTATTCACAGCCCAAATTCCTCAAAATTTGCACACAGCCTTACTTTGAGAGATTCAGAAAAGCAAAGGAAGAGCTTCAAGCAGAGCAGCTTTCTCCATAATCCCTAGCATCGTATTAACGTACCTCTTTGACCGAGATGCGAGTTGTACGCGCTCTCGTTCACTCCATAATACGCAATGTTACAGTGACGCCTCCATGTCATTCCGTATATTTTCTAGGGGCCCTGCGCAACTTGCAATGTCATATCCTTCTGAACGCGACATCTTGCGTGTAAGCTCCAGGTGGGCGTACATGGATACTGTGTCTTCACTCCATCTCAAAAAGGTGTCATCGCCCGGTTGAACCAGCTGGCGTAAGAGTGTATTGCCAATTGCACCACGATGTCTACCGTTCCCCAGACTCTAGATTGCCCACTTCAGCCACCGACGTATTAGTTGTCTGCCATGCACTACTTGTGTAGCTGACTAGCCAGCCATACAATTCAAATGGAGGATTCTCTTCATTTATCATTGCGACGTAAGGTAAGTTTGGGCCGTTGATCTGCCTCAGGTCCTGGACAAATAGTTCAGTCAGGTAAGTTTGTCCACCTATACGAATACCTTTCATCAAGCATTTCTGTCTTCGAGATTCCTGCTGAGCTGAATGAACTGCAACCATGGTCACTCATCATGATGAATGCTTTTCCCACCGCAACTCTGGTACCAACCCATACGGGGGAACTAAGTAGTGTTCTCGGGATGGGTCCGACGAGATTAAGCTTCCTTTCGACGCCCTCCCAGCGTGAATCATTCCACTCAAAGTTCTGTTCTTAACCCACCCTCATATAGTTTCAAAGCCTTTTCTTAATCGATTCGTGCGTCGATGAAGACTTGATTATGCATATCGGTGGTGCTGGCTCGTTTCAAGGGCTTCATTCTCTCATTCTCGTAAATGCAACTCGCTGAGGTCGTCCTCGGGGATGGCGCGGTTATCGATTTGAATAATAGTCGAGCTAAACATAGTTTATTGCGCGGACAGCTTCCTTGTGAGTGCTCTGACATCACGGATCCAATGGCGCCTGATTGTTGTTCACATGGACAGGAAGGAACAAAAAAAAAAAAGGCTCAGACGACCAATGGTGGTGGTCGTGTCGTGTTTTGCCAGATTTTCTGGCTCTCAATCTTGAATTTGAATGTGTTGCTAATATGCATCATCCGTCGCGGCTGCTATGTCACGGTTTTTGAAGGAGTTATCCGGTGTTCGCGTTAGGCGCTGGAAACCTGTCTATGGTGAACCCTCGCATGGAAAATACATACTCGCTCTGATGTTACAGCCTCATCCAACACACAGGAGTCGTCAAATCACTTCCGTCTGCCTATAGCAAACTGTGTCGGTCTCTGCGGTGAGTCGCAAATATAGGCTACGACCCAATGAAACATACTATACGGATTCCCTTTTGCTAAACCCTCCATGTGATTCAACACGACGACCCGTTGCTTCATGATACACTGGAAGGATATCATGTCATCGCACTTCTTCGTAACGCTACCCCCAGAGCGAGAAGAGCACTTACAAATGGATACCAGCTTCGTCAAAGAGCCACCGCTACTGTGCGAGTTCCGATCATCCCGGGGGGAACCAAGCGTACGTTTACCCCCCATACGTCCCTCGAAGTTAGATCTAGGGAGCTGATCGATGACCTTGTCCGAAGGCGGAACAACCTCGAGAAACAGCCCAGGAAACCCTCTCTATATCCACGCATCAGGTGTTGGTATCGTTAGCGACGACACATTGCGAGAGGCGGAGCCCTTGGAATAAATAAAAAGGGAATGGTCAGACATCGGTTTGGACTTGAAACAAGTCGAGTGAAGTAAAAAGAAGAACACCATCCAGGCCAAGCCCGCGGCCGATTCCCTTGATACCAAACACTCCGTGCTTCAGGCGTGATCCGACGAATACGCACCCTCGAATCCTGACATGCTTGTAAACTCGTCTATCCGGTTTGATGCGGACACCTTTTTTTTTTCTTTCTGGACTTCGGGGGGAAACTGTAGAAGCGCCGATACTCTGGGTCCGATTCGGACTACCATCTAACTGCGTACTTTCCCGACGGTCAGTTTTGATCCTCGACTATTCTTCCCGATTGCAAGGGGCTCAGGCAACGGGGTAGGTGAAGGGTGAAGATTTATTCGCCCGACCAACGTGAAGTTCTCGACTTGGCGAAGATCGCTGGGTAGTCCCACGCCGGTCACGGTGCTTGGGGAGCTGGTGCGTCATGCATGCATGTCGAAGGCTAGTATCGGAGTGTTCCCTTCATCTTACAGCAGCTCTAAAAAGGTAGAGCGGACGAATTCGATCCTGAGGGCCTCTACAAGTGTATCTCAGTCCATGACCTCATTGTGTAGACCAACATGATTAGTATTAGTTGTATAAACATAAGGCTCAGCGCTTAGACTCCCCGTAAAAACTGTAATATGTACAACATTATTTTTATTGTCTACCAACTAAATCTACGGATACACCACACCGTACTCGGGTTACTAAAAGGAAATCTATGGTAGAACAAACATAGTGAACATGAAATCTCGTTTTTGCAGAGCAAAACAATTGTCCCTTGAATTTCACGTTGAACTCGGTGTCGTCGGCGTACTGGGGGCTGTAGCACTGATTACGAGCCGTTGACTGGGTGGTACGACATGTTCTTCTGGCATTTCCACGCCTCCTGTGAGTATTCCTACCCGCATCATGGCTAAGAGCTAGAGAAGAATCAGGAATTGAAAATTCATACAACGAGACAGACGGAATTGCGGTCGGAGACGACAAAAATTTAATCAGACAATGACGTACGTTGTGAGCAGCGTGTGAATGGGAATATATTCCTCCGAAAAACGCAGCTGTCATGTCCTTGCCAGAGTTTCGCCTCAAGATGTCTTCCCCACCCGGGTGGTGTTCTTGGAACAATGATGCGTCGTGGATAAAGCCTGATACCAGCAGCAACGTGCGTGACTTAGACTCTTCTTGGACTGCGAATGTCCCGTCAGCAAGCAGAAGCGCGGGGAAGTCGGAAACGCACAGGATTCCCACGTCACTACAGGGAGCTCATCCGGCGGGATAGGCCAAACGATCGAATCTTGCACATCCTTGAGTGCCTTTAGTTTCATAGTAAGAGCACACTTTTCAATCTCGTTGCTAGGGAACACGCGAAGATGGGAAGCCAACCCAAGAAATTGGCAAGTGGCAATAAACCATTTTGTTGGATCGTACTGCCACCAGCGGAAGGCATTTCTAGGGCCAGAGGGACCCTGTAAACAAATTACGGACAAAAGGAAACAGAGACCGGCTTACCGATAGTCCATGGGGAATTGATGATGAAAGTTGTGATACCCTTCGCCCATCGTGAGGATGGCGGATATGAGGTGGTCCCGAGGAGAATGTTTGTCATCGTAAGGAGTGCTTCCAAAATAATGGGCGATAGAATTGATGCAAAACGTGCTCTGTGATATAGGTCAGCTGTGATTTGTGTATAGCAGGCTACATACGTGATGGCAAGCGGTCATGCGGAGGGCCCCGACGAAGTAAAACCCACCCCGCCAGTCTCCAGAGAGCAAGCCGGGGATGCACATTGGCAGGATATAACCAACAACCATCAGAATGGCAAAGTACCAACGATGTTGCCACTGCACGAGGGGATCGTTCTTCAGGTCAGACACATCCACCGGTCCCGGGCGTAGTTCGGTGTCAAATATGATCCACCCAATGTGGGTCCATAGCAGACCTCTCTCCGAATTGTAAGGATCAAGGTCTGTGTCTGTGTGCCGATGATGGGAACGATGGCGGCGAGCCCACCAGTAGCAAGATCCCTGGACCGCACTTGCACCGGCGAGGATGAGGAAGACTTGAAGGG
The DNA here is from genome assembly GCA_038090155.1 of Rossbeevera pachydermis. Lineage (NCBI taxonomy): Eukaryota > Fungi > Basidiomycota > Agaricomycetes > Boletales > Boletaceae > Leccinum > Leccinum pachyderme. The sequence goes on from JBBPME010000355.1 coordinate 6,985, forward strand.
GGTAAGAAGCCACGTAGGACCTGTGCGACCAAAGACGATGATAGCCTGCCAAAGGACTTGTATAGAACGCCAAATAACTGCGTGCTATGGCTTACCTGCGGTAATACCTTTAATGTTTGTGTCAGCGACCACCGGCAAGGAGACATTCTCTGTGCTCACCGAGCATAGAAAAGATGTAATAAAGTGCAGTCCAAATGACCGTGCTCCTGAGAATTGGTACTTGGAACAAACCATAGAAGGCGAGGGCAGGAGTGATCACCAATACGCCGAGATTAAACCATCTGATTCCAGTGATGGGAGGAAAGCCCCTTGTGAAGTATTTGACGGCACCAGCACCAAACATGGTTTAACGAGAACCCGACAAACAGAACAGAGGTTGAAGACACGCTCAGTCGAATTACGTTGGCGGAGTCGAGGTCGGGTGATGCAGGTTGGCATGAAGGAAGGATTTATATATCATCCCGGTGGGATTAGGCTGTTCTCTCCCTATGCGTGAAAAAAAAAGGTGATGTGCTGCAAAAGAGTCGCCGTTCTGGCATGAGAAACCGGCAGTGTGAGACGGCGACAGCTGAATGGTCGAGATGAAACAATAAGCATTATTCAATTTCTTCTTTCTCCCGCATTCCTTATTAGATTCAGGCACTGCTGACTCGCCCCCTTGAAATAGCGAATGATAACCTTCGTCGGCCATCAAGTGACAGTAAACCAATAGTATCACCCAGAGAAGGGACCTCTGGACGTCTGATTACCGACTCCCGCACAGGTAACACATTACCCGCCGCCGTTCATGCACATGATCCGGTACAGCAAAATCTGACAGCATACGCTACCCTGACTGTGCCTACGACGTTAGGACGAAAGAATCGAGTAGAGTAACATACAAACTAGCTGCTCACCCGGAAACATGTTTCAGGTCAGTTACTATCCGTACAGTTACAAAAGTTTCCATGCGGCCTTTAAGTCTCGGAGGAACGGACTAGGGTCTGGCGTAATTCATTTGAATCTGTGCCCCTAAATCCTTTCCGCAACCACCATTCCTTTAGGAGCTTTTTGTCTGAAGTTGCGATCTAATCGGTTTCAACCGCGACGGATCTTTAGTAATACATCTAATTACTAGACTTGTCGAAGTGTAAAGTTTTACATACTCCCGGAGACCATGTCGCGACAAGTACAGTATGGTGCGGTGTCACTTTGTAGTACTAGTTCAATGGTCCAGACTGACCATTCTTTCGGCTAAATTCTGACACGTCCCTGGAAGCTCCGTTCAGTGGCTCAGTGACCGTAGTGGCCGACTCGGATCGCGCTCACAAAGTTTGACTTTTACAGTAAGGTACGGCGGCATCTAAGCGTTTAGGAACTGCCAGCACGTTGCAAATTAGCTGTGCTAAAAACATAAAGCCCCACTGGCAGCAAGCATAGGCTGTCAAGGGTCCACCCATCGTGAGTAAATTTCCAGGCGAAGCTGGGTGCCACGGGTCGTGAATGGCAGTTGGCAGTTTTAGCGCCGGTTTGCTCGGTCTACTTGAGGTTCACAAACAATCATACGGCGACAACGATGACGACCCAAGATGCAAGGGGGGATGTTTCGACGAAGTGAGTTATCATGAACTCAACGCTTCAATGTCATGCGCCAACTTCTTCCTGTCATGAAGAGGACCAAGGGTTGACAAAGCCTCAGTACAGAAACGACTTCCTTCCAGAACGTTTTACCAAATAACGATCGTATCTGCCTTGGCTGTGCTGGCGATTGCTGCCGCAGTAGCATCTCTGTCAAAAAGGGCCACAGATTCCCAGAGTCTCAGTTTGCCGTCTGACGCCGTGGTATGTTCTCGACCGAGGGTTATGCAGTGATTCATAAAGGGTTCAGTACATCAATCCCCTCGAATTCAATGTCCTGGGTGCAGACTACGCTCGATGGCGTACGAATGACTCTTTCGCGGGGTTCAATCCAACGAACGCGACGCCACCCTTTATTCAGGTCTTTGATCCATCGTTTCTCGATGTCACGGGCCAGAATGCCACTATCCGGCTCGTCGCGTCGAGGCCAGGTTATGCCTTTGCTCATGAAGCTCCAATCTATATGCCTGACCTCGACGTCGTATTCTTCTCCAGTAATGATGGTGGTGCTCTCGGATATAGTGATTGGCACAATAACAGCGTTGTGTCGATGCTTAACATGACAGAAGTCGACCGTGTTCTTGCTGCTGCTACTGGTATAGTCAATGTACAAGTACAGACTGTGAGTATGATTTACAGGGAAAAACCCGATCAAACTGCTTAAAGCTTTCAGTTAGAGCTTGCTGATACTGTGCAAATGGTGAATGGAGGCACGGGTCCTTACAAGGGAAAACTTCTCTTTATTACTTCAGGACGTGCTCTTCTCCCTCCTTCAATCGTGCTCGTGGACCCCAGACCTCCATTTAATGCGACCGTCGTGCTAGACAATTTCTACGGCAGGCAGTTCAATTCGCTAAACGACATCAAAGTGCTTCCTGGCACTGATATCATGTTCTTCACAGACCCTACGTGAGTACTACGTCGGCTTAAGGATAAGCAAGGCTGAATTCCCCACACAGATACGGCTGGATGAATAATTTCCGACCTCGACCGATGTTACCTTCACAGGTCTACCGCTTTGATCCGTCGACTGGTCGAGTCCGAGTCATCGCCGACCAATTTGTGCACCCAAACGGAATCGCATTTGCTGCTGATGGAAAAACTGCCTTCGTGTAAGAGAGAGACGGATATCTTTACAAAATCCGCTGCACATGTTTACAAACGAATTTCCAGGTCAGATACGGGTGCAGTCAGTGGATCGTTTGGGAATGATCAGACATACCCAGCCACGATGTAAGTTCCATGGGCTTGTTTATTTTCGATAGTTCTTACTTTAATGCGACAGCTACCAGTTTGATGTCGATCCGGTGACTCATTCGTTCACAAATCGGCGTGTATTCGCCTACAGCGATTCTGGCATTCCCGACGGCATCCAAGTCGACATGAATGGGAACGTATATTCAGGATGCGGGGACGGGACGCACGTATGGAACTCCGAAGGCACTTTGATTGGAAAGTTCTTCCTAAACAGCCCGTCGGCCAACATGGTCTTCACGAACTCTGGCTTGCTTATTTTGGACCAGGAGAGGATATATTTGGCCAATATTCGGGCCAAGGGCATCGACTTGGCTGCATATTAGCGTCTGAGAGTAAGCTGTCATATTGAATACGATGAAAAACACGTGCGTAGATATATTTGTAACGTACCTTTGGCAAGTTACAATTGGCCTGAAACTCCCTTCCACATGACCGATATCTACGACGGGATCTATAGAAAAACTAACAACACGTGTACGAGACAAAACCCGGATGGTTGATCCTGGGTAAAACACTTGGCGGGAACGGGGCTAAAAGTGAGCCTGAATGGCAGACTATATGTACTCGACACCATCCGCCGCCGAGTCTACCACGGCTACAAAGCATCGGTCATGCGTACCTCTGCCAGCAGTCATCGTACGCCAGGAAGATCAAAGCGGGCGCAGAGCGATGATCCAGGACACCCGTACGTGATCCCTCCGTACACCGTCCAGTGGCCAGCGCCAATGCACCAGGTTGCCGATCCCATCGCTGTTGACATGCCCAACGAGCGATCTCCCTCTCGTAGCTCGTCCTTGGAGTGTGTCCCAGGTGATCCGTTCCTTCCAAGCCCTGGGTCGCTCCTCGCACAGCAGCAATTGCAGGTGTCTGCCTCGCTGAGGGAAACAAATGTCTCGACGCCAGTGTCTCTCCGTTCCCCGTCACCGTCGCAGCACTCGGGACACCAGCGAAGTTCCTCCAGGCAAGGAAGCATCAGGGGGCCACGGCCTGAGCCTCTAATTAAGGACGTTCCTCAGCCGCCGCGTACGGCCTTCAATGTTACGTCCGCTATCGCAGCGCCACATCCTTATTTGGCCAGCTGGGAACAGGGACGAGAAGGTGCTGCAGCTCACCCTCATGTTCTGCAAACACCCACGTTCTCCCAAATGCCAGTGGCCAGCTTGCATCGCCAAGGGTCACAACACACCACCTTTTATTACCAGCCTGCGAGTACACATCGACATGCGAGTTTGACGCACCCTTCGCATAACCGTCACCCGCATCCCGTCACCTCGCATCACATCACCCGTTCCCATTCCCGTTCGCGGTCACGACCTCCAAGCGCTGCTTCGCATCAGTACGCATCGAGCATAACACCACAGGTTTACGGTCACGGAAGCTCCGCGAGCCTGAACACCTCGCGCACCTCGCTCAACGGCGACACGGCTTCTCGAGTGAATCACCATGCGATGTCGCTGTCCCATAGCATTTCTCCGTCTCATCATCCAGGCACCGAGTCTGTCCACATGACCTCGGCGGAATCAACCCATCGATCGCGATCGCATACGCGTGTTCCTCCGCCCAGCACCCCCACGACGACGCACTCGGTGCACAAGCTGAGAGATCCCCCGCCAGGCCCGGGAGTCCCGATGCCCCCCGCGCACGCCCTTCATCGCGCCGTGCACAGACCGGCTCTCCCCCCAGGCTATCATGACGGCCAGACACAGACGCGCTATGTCAGGATGCTCCTTGCGCTGGATGACATCTCGCCGCTCTTCAACGTACTCGCATCGTTTTTTACGTGGATTTTGCTCGCCGGGTTCGTGCTCCTACCAGGGACCTTTGCATCGTGGAAGGATGAGCCATCGGGATCCCCTCAAGGGTTCATTTTGAGCATAATCAACAACGTGTCATTGTGAGTCCATTCCTCAAACAATATCCTGTTTATTGACATTAGTTTTTTGGATGAAGGTTTGCCTTTGCATTTATTTGCACGGGCATTGGGATATGCGGGATGTGTTGGTTGTGGTGGAGATGGCGAGAAAACTATGTTTGGCTTACCAATCGTATCTTCGTGTAAGTGACACTAACAAGACGTATACAAGTTTCTCATGACGGTTTTGAACCCACAAGCCCTGGATTTCTTAATTCCATTGCTGGGGTAGTTTCATCTTTGTCGGGTATCTATGGCTCACAGGGAGGTAGTTTTGGCAAAACTGAGAAATCGACAATCATCGCTACCGGGACACTGACTATAATATGTGGGATATTGGTGCTAGTATATGAATTCTGGTTGTTACGGAGACTCAAGTTGGAACACGATCAAGAAGTGGGGGCTGAAAAGGCAGGAGAGCATGGAGAGGGAACCTTAAAACGAAAGAAGGACAACCGTAGTTGAAGGGGGGTAAAAGGTGCTAATATTGGATTGTTTGGCGTTTAGGGTCTTAAATATTATGTGACGGACCTGTTCACTCAATCTTGGATCATCCGTTCTACAAAAATGGCCACATTGTCGTGGGCGGATACTCGGGTTATTTCAAAATGTTGGTGGACAGCTTGAAGGTAATCGAGGGCAGTTTGATGCTCGGAACTAAGAGAACGACACGACTTTACCACACGTTGAGGGTGCATCAGCTCCTCAAGGCAAGGAGGCGGTGTTGGGAACCGCACGGGGCTATGACGCGTTCGTGGAATAATGGCTCGAGGAGGTGATGTGTGGCATCGGGAGAAAATATTGTAACAATTATGAAATTTTCAGCAACTGGGCTACCTTTGATGCCACTTCCGAAGAAGACAGGTCGTCTAGCTCGACGTGCTTCTCTATGCCACGCTCTGTATAATGCAGTTCAGTACAGCCATTGAGATGCGCGCGGAAGCACACGGAACGCACCAAAGCGCGCAAACACGCGCGCGGGGGTGCCGCTTGCCTCCCTGATCAAGAAGGGTAAATCTGGGTTGTATTTCTTGATGACAGGATACTCGGACAGGACGAACTGCCTTTTGATGAATGAATATTTATTTTGAGAAGAGAAAAGCAACCCTTGTCGACTTACCGCGTGCCCGCAGACGCCTGAGATGTCTGACAGCACAGGACACGAATCTCACGGAGAGCCGGTGAGAGTGCCTTTGCAAACGAGGACATGACGGAGATGGAAGAAAGTGTTGTAGTTACATAAGCAGTGACAGTTTCCAGTTGACCTCAACGTCTCAAAGGCTGCCCGCTGTCGTTCCCGACCCCGAAGCATCCTTGACATCGCCATGGACGACGAGCAGAAGCAACAGCAGGACGACTTGCTCGACAGCCGAAAGAACAGACTCCCTTCTTTCACCGAGGTTCTCTCCAGGCGCACAAGACCCCCCGTTGACTTGTTCATGTTCTAGTCAGTCTTCTTCCCTCTGACTTCAAACGGCCGTTGACGTCCCCTTTCGTCCAGTCTTTTTCTTCAACGCGAGGGTGCAGAAGATATACTAGACTTTTGGCTTGACGTTCAGCAGCATGAGAACCTATGCAGGGCCTACTTCAAGGACGTCCGAAAATCCGGACGGACTATCAAAGACGACTGGCCTCAGTATTGGGAGTATGCGCGTCGGCGCGGCTCAATCTATGGGGCGGTTGTTGGCGCACAGCTGAACAATCCGAAGCGAAGTACTACCAGTACTACCGAGCTTTTGCACGACCAAGAAAAACAGACTTTGTCCACCGCAGGCGACGAGAGACGTGCCGGTGGTAGTTCGACAAGCCCACGTCCACCCCTTGGGATGGACTTGAAAGAACGAATCGCGTCCGCATCACCTCCGGCTGCCGAACATGATCCACCTCGCTCAACGACCCCATTCTCTCTCTCAGGACGCACATCTGCGCTATTCAACTTACGACGGGCTTCACGTGCCCCCACGATCATTCCTCGTTCTGCTGCTATTTCGCGCATGGACCTCGTTGCCTCTGCGGAACGCATCTATCTCCGATATCTCTCCCCTGCAGGCACCGTAGGGGCTGCCGAAAACCATGAGATCTATCTCCCCCCCGCGCTACGGATACACACTTTCCCCCTCAGCGGCACACAGGAACCCAAGTCGCAGAGTGAGTTGAATATGTTGGCACACATTCCTGATATGTTCCATGCACAAAAGGAGTACTGCTTCCGCGCTATGGAACAGGATGCATTCCCGCGCTTCCTAAGAGCAAAGGCCTTTGGTAATTTGACTCCCCTATCCGCTCTCGTACGCCTCGTGTTGGGATTACTCATACTCTGGGTCGGGCTGGCTACCGCATTTTCCCTCGTCTTCCTCGATGTACAACCAAAGTCCAAACGATTTTTCGTGAGTTCCTCTTTGAAAACACACTTGCGCTCATTAACTATCTTTTCTTCACAGCTTTTCCTCCCTTTTACATTCGCCATTCTCTTCCTCATTTCGCATCAGTATGAGCTCGACCCCATCCTCGTATTCTTGGGTCAATCAGAATCTACCCCTTTCCGCACTCTCACGATCCGCGAACCTTATGTGAAGAAGCTGCTCTTAGGTCGCGCTATTTGGGTTACCACGCTTGTCGCTGTTTGCGTGACCGCGTTGACCCTGATATTCTGGGCCGTTCCTGGCCACCGACTGTGATTCTAGACTCGGAGTAGCCCTATGGTTTCGCCATGCAGTTGGACGAGATGAAGTGACACGGACGAGTGTACGTGAGATAAGGACTGTGGATTTGACTTTGACCCAACAGTTCCTCTACCGGATAATCTCAACGAACACACTACCTTTTTTTCATTCTCTCTTTTTTCTTATTTTCTTATCTAGTTACTCCACTCCCCCTTTTCTACACCTTATATTTTATCCTAATGTTTTCGCTTGCCTGTGCACCCATTCATCGTTTTGCCTCATTGGTTTGTTTGGGTCTTATCGTTTCTTGTCACCACGCACATTCACAATACCCCGTCACCTTCTCTGCCCCTGCCGCGCAACAGTAGGCACTACCCAAGCCACATAGCTATGCTCTCCCACTCGTTTCTGGAACGATTCCGTCGGCCTGGTTCCGTTGACTTGCAACCTGCAAGACAGTCTTCCTCTTACATTTGTTATGACCTGTCATTGACATTGACAATATTTCGCGATTCTTGTCTTTCTACTGTGTTGCAGATGTTTCTACGTGCGATACTTGAAACAAATTCAATGTATTTCCATCGCGTCGGGCGTGGTAATGCATATCATTGCAACCGGATGCCCAAGCTGTTTCGAAATCTTTTAGGGGCTGGAGTTGGGAGCCGAAGAAGGGTATTATTGTCCATGATGCCTGAACGGAGTAAACCTTCCTTCTTCCAATTGGATCGGACGGTCCGAAGCTTCAGATCCGTTTGAAATGCTCATTGAAGCAGTGGCAAACACCAGCTGAGACTCATGCACATGGCTGATCAAGCCCATGATCAAGTATGAATTTAAACGAGATGAGATTGGTTCATAGAAGCCAAGGTCATCATCACATGTCCGTCCTGACGACAATCAAGAGTCAGGAAGTAGTAGTAGTCGACGTAGTAACCGAAGTTTCGACTCTATCAGATGTCTACGATCGCGTGCCAGCACCGTGGGCGTTAGGCGCCCCGTCCCTTTCCACAAGAAAGGAAGATATTGCAGCGATCAGGAGATTGCAGATACCAGTGCAAGTAATAAAGAAGAAAAAAGAAAGAAAAAAAATTCACGGAATTTTCCAAACTCCCGGAGCCAAAAAGGATATCAGGTATATGATAGATGCATCGCAAGCGACGCTCCAAAACGAACGCGTGCGTAGCACGCTTGGACGCAGTGACTTCAAGTATTGATCTTCAAACTGTATTCCGTGCTGGAAAGAGCCAGAAAGAATCTCAGTCGAGACGAATGAGCGAAACCACGACAACGTACGTATCGAAAAGGCCGGATCCAGACGTCGCCTCCGTGCCTGCCTCAGCAACCGTGAGAGATTGTGAACTGCTGAGACGGCCAGTATCGATCAAGTGCTGGGGTAACCCAAGCGTCAGAAGCAGTTTCGACGGTGAGATGGAGAAAGACTTGCAGTGAAAAACTCGTACAGGTCTCCACTGAACTTGTTTATGTTACCGGAGGTGCAAACGTACGAGTAAACCTCGTTGTAGCCGTTGGTGCCATAGTACAGACTCCTGCCAGGCAGTACATGTTCAGCTTCGCAAGGAGAACCATCTCAGAAGTGGGCATACCATTCGTAACCAGCAAAGGAAAGATTCTCCTCGATAGGAGTAGCGCTGCCGCTTGCATCATAATGGTAAGAAAGGGGACCCGCTTGGAAGTTGCCGAGCCAGATCATGATCTCCATATCGTTGGATCCGCCGGGACTCCAGGCAGTAAAGAAATCCGCGGCAACATTGGCCACCATTGACTGAGTATCTGTGTAAGTCCAAGACCAAGTCATCTATGACCTCGAGGTCAGCGAAAAGGTTTGGAAGGCGATGAATGATTGAAAACGCACAGGCATGCTGGTAATGCTACCCAATTGAGTGTTGATTCCAGCGTTGAGTTGAGCATTGGCATAGCTCTTGACACCTTGGCCGCCACTCCAATTCCAACGTGTGTACCACTTCAGGTTGGTGTCAGTGCATGAAAGAAGGTGAGTGCACTGGGATCCAGAGCCTCCATTTGATCCCCATAAGTCGTTGTGTATGGTATACGAGTTACATGGAACGTCAGCAAATTTGTTGCAGGCTGCGTCGTTCGAACGTTCAAGAGTAGGGTGAGAAGAAATGAGTGGAAGGAACAGAAGGAGTGTGACCTGTGACCAGAACATTGTGAGTGAAAAGTACATGATGGAACGCAAAGATAGACGCTGCTTAAGTAGCAACTTAAGGAGAAACAGAGTGGTGGACTTTTCTCCTTCTCGGCAGCCAAGACTATTGATGCTGCAACAGAGAGCTCTAGTTATGGTTATGGTCATATGAACCGTCTCGGGACCGCAAGGTATAATGACACAGTTTCCTAGGTGTCATATTGTCATGCTAACCTTGATTGGCGCTGATTTACAGTACTCTACACGAAACATGTATCAGAATGAGTTATTCAGGTTTGGGCTTACTTACTGGTGATATACCTAAGAACTTGGAAACCAATGGGATAGAATTGCGGCCCATCTTTGTTCTTGCAATAGCAATGCGAAAACATTGGGATCCTTAGCTAGGATCGGGTGACCACACATTAGGTGATCTATATTTCAGGAAACGAGTCTGATACGGCGTTCTCTTCGAGCATGACCTGGTACATGCTGTACTGGTGACTCGATTCCACTTAACGGAGCATAGTTTCCCCGCGGCTCAAAACATGATTTGAACCGCGGTAAGTCTATGTGACCGTGACCTACAAGCAATGGAAATGAACGTTAACAAGACAAACGAACTCTAGTTTGTATTTTTAGTCCCTTCGATTACTTGCCGTGATGATCGAGCAGTATTTCAACGTGACAGAATGAAGTGTCACGACATGCATGTCCGTAGCCATGGCTATTAATCGGCGGTGGATATCGTCGGTGTAGCTACCAGGAACTGGAAGACATTCGCCCTGTTTATTGGCTTGTGGGAACCGAGCTGAAACTTGGTGATCGGATGATAAGTGAGGCCCGACGCGACAATTGTTCTTAAGACCTGGTCTTGAATTGGATCCCGCGGTAAAAGTAGAGCCGTTCGACATGATGCAGAATCATAGACGTCTTCTATTCGGTTGGCAATTTTTAAGGTATTTCATTCTAGGGAGGTATCTGGTCAAGAACATCACCTAAATTTCTCTGAGGCAGCTTGTACAATTTGTCTGTGGGTAGTCACTATGTTGGCGTGAGTGAGTACAAATTTAAATTATATAAATTAATAAATTAATTGAAACATAAGGTTGGATGTTGCTTCCACGTTTCAAACTTGCAACTTTCGGTCCGAAGTTAACAACAGGTAAATTATCATTCGTACGCAGTGATTCGCTACCAACGTCATTCCCATTACAGTAACGTCTTCGTTCTCAACACTGGCTTCTCTGTCGGACATACCTCTCTGAAAATCGCACAAGGATCTCACGGAAAACATGGACATGATCCGCGTGGATGACGAGATGGTTGCACCAGCTACGGTGCCGCACCTTCCTTGCCATGATGTCAAGGAAAATTCTCGTACCCTCATCTTTCGCCTTCCAACCGAGATACTTACGGCCATATTTATCCAAAACGCTCGCGACTACTATGTCTCCCACACCCACAATGCATATAATACCTCCCCTCATCTTCCACCTAGTTGGGTCAATATTTCGCATGTCTGTCGGTTCTGGAGGGATCTGGCTCTCAATTGTCCGGCTCTTTGGAACCACATCCCCACGATATCGGAGAGATGGACACAAGAGCTATTAACTAGATCGAGCAATTCGCCATTCAAGATCTTCCTGGAGTGGCGTGACGCTGGGGATAGTCCATCTCGTGTGTTTCGTATTGCTGAGCAAGCGATGAACCATTCAGGACGTGTTCAGGAGTTCCATCTTCGCATTCATCTGGATTTCATAGAGGAAGAAGGCACTATGCATGACCCCCATCGTTTTGATCACTTTTCCAAATTAATTTTCTTGCGTCCTTCATTGCTAGAGCACTTGGAAATATCAATATTCGACCCCGAGGTCAAGTTACCAGAGGGGGCACCTCTGATTCTTTTTGAGGGGGACGTCCCTGCCCTCCGTACGCTGACGTTGGAGGGTTGTCTGTTGCCTTGGTACTCACTCAAATTGAATGACTTAACAACCCTCCATGTGTCTTGTGTTCCTCCGCACTTTTACTTGGACATGGTGCAAGTTCTCGCCGTGCTGCGTCGGATGCCACACCTCGTACATCTGTGTCTCGAAGATGTCATTCGTAGTGCTCAAAACTTTCTATCAAGCTCAGAAGACAAAGCCACTCCAAAGGTCAACCTACCCCGTCTTTCTGAACTCTGGATCCGGGCACCACTCTCGACGGTCATCGCATTACTCTCTTGCGTAAACATCCCAACGAGAACAAGAATCGGGGTGGGATGCAAGCCTGAAGAGAACCCCACCCATACTTTAATGTATTATCCTCGACTATCCCCTCTTCTCGCGCAAATAATTATTACATTCGATGGCTCGGATTTGACATGTCGCTCCCTGGTCATCGAAAGCAGAGTAGGCTCGTTGATGTTCAAGTTCAGTGAATCCGAACGTGAACCATATGAGGATCTCCAAACGAGATGGGTTCACAACCTTCCCCTTTTTGTCGAATTTTACATCGACACCCACTCATCCGGCATTGAAAACGATCATCGCATCTTGGAAGATATCTGTGGTTCTATTCCCTTACGAGATATTCGAAGTCTCCATCTCATCTCACGTCCTCCAGACTCACTGGAACTTTGGAGAAAGATGTCAAGATGGCTTCCGAATCTTCGGCACATCAAAATGAGTGATTTCGCCTCCTTGCCCGAAATCACTTCTTTGCTCTGTGATCCTTCTCCCCATAACCCGGAAAACCACAGTGGGGGCACTCATAGAGACCGGAGTACGATATTTTTGCCTGAATTGGAGGACATAGAGTTGTGCCGGCTCCACGAGGTTGAATTGGAATACGAATACAGAACGAATCCGCGTCTTCCAACACTATTCCAATCTCTCTGTGATGCCGTCTCGACTCGCAGGGAGACCCGGTGTAGACTCACCGCGACTGCATGTCAGATCTACACTGCTAGAGGCGTGGCACTTCTGAACATGTCTGGGCGTTGGGAAAATGATCAGTTCGAGGTTACCTTGAAGGTCAGGTACGTAACCATGGCGCTCTAGATTATTCATACTGACATCCATTGTAATGGGTAAGAACGCGGCAAAGTGGGGATTTATAATCATCCCCGTTATCGTCGGATAGTATCAAGATCGTCTCAATCTGAGGATTCACAAGGCTATATGTTGCGCCTTTATCTATATTGCCGTCATAATTACCACCGGGTCAGAAGATGTGAAGGCCTGCCTGACGGTTACCATCTGGATCATCTTGTATTCCATACAGCGCTCCTATTTCTTCGATTAGCCCCATCACACCAGCTTTGACATCATCATCTCGTATTTCGGCAGTGAATATGCCCCTCTCCATGTTGATCTGGGCAGCTGGTGGTAATGTGCCTAGATTTCCAATATATATATATATGAATGACCAAAGTATCGAGTTGGCGAGCCTTCGCACGTTCTCCCATCCTTGGGTCCCCATCTACTATAAGTACATACATACATCAGGTGAGCTGTATACATACACATATATTGCTATTGTCTCCGACGCTGAGATACATCATTAAAAAGTTATTTTAAACTTGAAACGATGCCTGGAACGACTTTGCCGCCTTTTCTGAATAACGTCCGTACCCACCCGCTGCCGGTCATTGACTTTGACCTTCTCAAAGCCGGAAACGCCTCTGAGACTGACCGTCTCTGGGAGGCTGCGGCATCCATCGGGCTCTGGTAGTAAGTAGCGAAACTACGCAAGTTAGGTGAATGATGACGTCTTGATAATCGGTTTCTTAGCTTTAAGAACCATGACGCCGATAAGGAAGCTGACAGCATGTTCGACGTTGGCGCCGAGATCATGACCCTACCCCTCGAAGAGAAGATGAAATTCGAAAGAACCGATGAAGGGCCGTGGTTTGGGTTTGTATATCTTCATTTGACTTTTCACGTCAAGCACTGATTGGTGGCACTGGCTCGTTTCAGATATAGGCAAGCCGGCATGAACACGGTGGATGCTACCGGGTGAGTCTTGTCGTGTCTGCATTCTTGCAGCAGCGTTGCTTGCCTAACGCAGAAGTTGTTTGCGACTCAGTAAGCTGGACTCCGCAGAGTCTTTCAACATCTCCAAGGATGATGCGCTCGCATTTCCGGAGGTCATGCATGTGACATACCCGCCTCCGTCGATGGTTGCGATGCCGACTTTCGTGCGGCCGTTTATCCGCAAATCGCTGGAAGTCAATAACACAATGATTCGCATCTTCAACGACAGGCTGGGTTTACCCAAGGGCACGCTGGAGCGACTGCACTCGGATGAGGAACTCAGCTTCAGCGCAGTTCATATGATCAGGATTCAACCGACGCCCGAACAAGCGGTCGCAGAGATAGATACACCGACGTTGGGCGCGCACACTGACTTTGGTTCCATAGTGAGCTAAAGCTGCCTTTTGGTTACGATACGTGATACCCATTGTCGGAATCTTGTCAGACCTTTTTGCACAACAGGCTCGGTGGGTTGCAGATCCTGCCTCCTGGCCATACAGAGTGGTCCTATGTCAAGGTGTGCTTTGTTCGAAACACAGGTTTCGAGGAGATACTTACTGTACATGCGACGATCAACGCATGCAGCCACTTCCCGGTCACGCGATCTGCAACATCGGAGACGCCCTCGCTATCTTCAGTGGAGGTATCCTCCAGTCCAACATGCATCGCGTGGTACGGGCACCCGGAGAACAAGGCGAGCACGAACGTTGGTCTATCGGTTTTTTCACTCGTCCGGGCAACTCGACGGTGCCTCGTGCACTCACAGAAGGCAGTCCTTTGATCGCGGATGCGCTGAAAAAGTGTCCCGATCACAACTTTAATAGAGGAAAGACTGCAGGCGAGTGGTACACGAGGCGCGTGAAGTATCTAAAAATAAAGAATAGGAAGGTCAGTACATCGAGACTATGTCGTGCTTGTCCTGACATGGCTGGGTAATCAGGGACCTGAGACGTGGGCAGCCAGCAGGGGTACGGAGCACACCCCCACAGCAGCGTGATCAGTGATGTGAACTGAAACTTGAGATAATGACATCTGCACGTAACTTGTATTTTTAAATGTCATCATGCAAGCTTTGTCGGTGGGTGCTCTCCCAGCCTGAAAGAGTAAGCACCGGTTACCCACTCGCAATCATACCAAACGTTACATAGATCTTGCGAAATTTCTCCTTACTCGTGTAACTCTGAATCAGCGGCTAGCGTGGACGGCAGCGGCTAGCGTGGACGGCGAGCGGGACGGCAAAGGGGACAGTAGACAGGCGGGAATGGCGGGAACAGTTCTAGCTGGCTTAGTTGTAGAGACGTGTAACGTTTTCCTTTTTCTTTGTCACCTCTTATCTTACACCTCGTTGCAAATGCCTGTGCCCAGTATATAAAGAGTCGTCTACTCGTTTGTAATTCTTTAGTTTTGGAATACTCATTTACTTTCGTCCTCTTTTCGAGTGTCGCGAGTCATCGTTTGAGTCGTTCCTTAACATCACGTTAATCTTGGTCCAAGACTTCTCATTTCGCCGCACTTGACAGTACTACCGTAAACCTGCTCTGGCTTTTGCCCGGACTTCAGCTTCAATCCCAGCAAAGACTCAGATCAGGAAGCACGAACTGGCCGTACGGTACAACGGGTTTACCAAATTTACTCAGGGAAGGAACCCCTGAATCATTTTATCCGTATTCAGGGACACGCCGGATTGAAATAAGTGGTCGAAGCGAGTGCCATTCAGTAACGCAAGCGGTTTCGAAGATGAATGTACTGTATACAGTCACAGTACCGGCGTACGGCAACATGTTTCAAAGTTCTCGAAGATGAGGAGCCTCGTATGGCGGGACATCTGCACAAATATTCCCGCGTTTTTTTTACTCCCCGCGCTAAAAAAAGTTTCACCTTGTGCGACAATTTGATAGTGTCTGCGTGTTTTTTTTACCCCGCTTGCCCCACGTGCCGA
>JBBPME010000356.1:3002-22160 GCA_038090155.1 Rossbeevera pachydermis
ATTTTTACATTTTTAAAAAGGACCCTCATAACAGGAAATAGAATATGAAGCGCATATATTCTCCTAAATCACAATAATATCATATCTGGCTGTGAAAAAAGACCATGGATGGGAATACTAGTATTTCTATCTTCATTTTCACCCGCTCTCTTCTTATGGTCCCTCCTTTGCTTGTTCCTCATAACTTGACTGAATGGAGAACTGAAATGCTCCAATCTTAGGCTGCAGACACTTACTCGGTCATTGCAGCAACGTATGCCAAATCCCATTCGCCCCTGCAACATGAATATATATATTCATCTTGTGTGTGGTCCAGGGGTCTGTCGGTGATCTGATTGCAATCCTGGTAGAACGCAACATTGTTGGTAACAGTCTTTGGGGAGGAGCAGATGATACAGCCACATTCTTGCCCCCCCTCCAACTCTCAAATGACACCCGACTCCACACTCTCAGATGGAACAGTGTGGTAGTGGTGGCCCCTCCACTTTGCCACATCATCATCTTGCCTATCCTTAACAACCTATGGAGGTCACCCTGCTACTGTCTCGTAAAAACCTTATGCTCCTCGTTTGCAAGAGCAATTTTTCTGTCATTCAAAGAGATCTTTCCTGACCATGCAGAGTACTTGCAAAGCCCACCACAGTGATACTTAAAGGAGTGCCGCCTTTTTGGAATCATTCCTGCCAGTTTGCGAAGTTAACTGCAGACTGCACAAGATGCAGCAGCAGATTATAGATGCTATGCAGAATTTCTTCCAGATGTGTTTTAGTCCTTGACCCAGGCCATTTTTCGCATCCTAACATATAGTACTATTCCTTCGGTACTATTCATCTGTCTGAGAGACCGTTGTTAATAATATATAGCAGAAGCTCTTGTCACTTCGCTTCATCCCGCTATCCCAGAGATTTGTGTACTAGGACTTTCATATCCCATCATTCAGACTTTTGACTCGCTGCAATTCTGTCTCTCCTCAAGCTTCATATAAAATAGATTCAAGTTCTTTCAGCAAACATCCTTGTATGTTTCTTCCACTAATATCCGTGATATTCTTTCTGTTATTTCCGATGATTTTGCCCTCTTTTTCTACTTATTTTGTCCATTGTAGTGTTAACAGCTCCCGGCGTTGCTTCTCACCATTACCATTCGATTCTTCATTATGCATTTACCCACTCTACTATTTTCTACGTTGTTCTAGGCCTTTGTGGCCGTTATATATAGATTCTCAACTTGTGATGACATTTCTGACAGTTGTGGCTGAGAACCTTATGAAAGGTAAAACACACTAGGTGTGTCATACTACAGTGTGACATCTTTCACACCAGCAAACTCCAATCAATCAACCATAAATCCAAGAATGTCCCCAGACTGCCTGCAGCGCTGCTCCATGCACGCAGGCCTTTGGGAATCCGCTATCATCAATGCACACTCACTTTGAGCATGTCTCGCTATCATCTACCTCGTCCATGAGGCATGTGGTCTCAACATCAACCCAGGCATGATTGAGCAGTTTTGTCGCATGCTGGGACTCTGAAACCATCAAGGTGCTCGAGATCATTCATGTGGACGAGGTAGCGCATGTGTTACATTGGACCACCACTGGTTTACATAGCTGTGCGACCAGCAGAGCATCAAACTGATTACCACATTGAGAGAAGATGTCAGAGAATGGAGAGATGGAATCAAAGGTCTCTTCTAACGTGAGTTAGAGCTCAGTTGAGTGAATGAACAACTGTATTATGTACCTAACGAGAGTCAGAGCTAGGTACAGTGTGAGCAACTGACAGGTAATAATGAGTGTGCAGTTGTTACAAACTCCCCTAAATGACCCTGGTCCTGAGCCATAGTCTTCACACTTGGCAATATGGCATTGAATATAGTCATTGAATATAGCATTGGAGCCCATGTTAGTGCACATTATTGAATTGCCATAGTTCATTGGATGGTCATGTGACTTATGATGTCACCACTATCATCATAGCATTGCATTGGTCATTGGGTCTAGTCCATGACATCACCACCCTTATGGGACACATTTAATAGCATGGTAGTGCACAAGCATTATGTGTGTTACCATATATTATATAGATATAGGCATAGTGGATTGTAGATCCCTATTTTGATACATCTTGATTGATTGGATAGATTGGATCTCGATGGTATCGCCTTGGATCTCAATCCATCTTGATTGTATCTATAGATTGCTGATAGATCAGATCACTGCCACATAGCCACATGACAGGATACCTAATGCTGCCACACCTCGTGTATACTGTGTGTGCATAGCCTCATAGCATAGCCTAGATAAGCATAGCCATAGATAGATGTCCCAATGATGTACACTTATAGTAATAGCATAACATAGTACAGCCACAGGGTGCTACAGAGAATTACCACCAGCTATTGGGCAAGCAGGTCAAATGGCACATTGCCTTAGCTTTATCCATAAGGGTGCACATAAATTTTTCTGTGTGCTCATTTTGTTGAGGGACATGAGGGGCACTATTGTGATCTTAATGCCCTCCCCCTTAAGTACATCACAATCCAGAATAGAGAAATCTGGTAGTCCAGTAGTGTGCTCTTTCCCTTGTTTGACAACTTCCCTTGAGGGGTGTTCCAAACACTGATGAACTGTTTCAAAATCAATGGTGCTTAAAGCAGCCTTACCAGTTGGTGTAGCTTCAAGGGTGTACATGTTACACCTGAGCCTACCAGTAGTAAATGGAGCAAGTATTTCTCCATTACCAAAAGTCATGGTTAATTTGTTAGATTCACCGTATACTTTGGTGGCTCTAACTAGTAGTTGTTTCATAGAGATAAGATTAACTCCTGACTTGGAAATGTATTCAACATCATGCAGCTTAAGATAGCATGGTTGGTTCTCATTAGTTTGCCATTGAAGGTGTTACACTTGGTCCGGGTAGGAATGAGCACAGCCTCTGTGAAGCAAGGGGGTTCAAGGATACTGTCAGAAAGGACAGCTCAGAGACAGGGGTATGTCACAATCAAGGGTTGGGACGAAGAGCAAGGTTGTCATCTGGTGAGGATGACTGTGGGTATCGCTCAATTGAATGTCGAGACGAAGGTAACACAATCAAGGGAAGTGTTACGAGTTGAGAGATGAAGAGCGTCCACTCAAAAGTAGGATGAGGACTTTCAGAGATTCTTCCCACTGAAGAGTTGTCAAGGAATGGGCTAGATTGCAAGGAGCACTGAAGTACAAGGGAGTACAGAGGAGATCTAGCTTAGGGAATACAAAGAGTATGGAGGGGTTTATATAGTACAAGGACATAATGCTTAAGTAAGCAAAAAGGAACTCCATGGAACATGGTGGAAGAAGATGAGTAATGTGTAGCATTGATGAGTCATAATGACTGTGGATGAGTTAGGATGAGTCAGAGTGACTATGGATGAGTCAGGATGACTGCGGATGAGTCATAGTGAGTCATGATGACAAATAACAATGAATAATGGAGGAAACAATGACTGGTAGCAAGTGAAGTAAGCTGTAATGTGGGTAAAGGGTATTTGGTCATCGTAGAGGAAAATAAATGGCCTAGGCGTGGTTCGAACGCAGTGGCTCAGTGGTCCATAGTGAGAACAAAAAGAAAGAAAGAAGAAACAGTGAAACATAACAGAAGGTGCACTTTCCCAATTCCTACTACAAAGATGGCACCTGCTGCTAGTTGCACAGGGAGCTGGTGTCCTTTCTTTAGCTTTGTGAATTCCACGAAAGCTTCTCTTAAAAAGGTACAGTGCATTGAAGCACTGGAGTTAAGCATCCACAATTGTTTTGCTTCTATTATGACTAGCCTGGATAGAGTTGGTTGTAGACTTGATGGGTACTAGGAACAAAGGGCTAGGAGTCCAAAGGTAAACACCTGAGGATGATGAAGGACTAAGGATACTTCGAGAGCTTCACCATGAAGCGTAACAAGAGGATTTGGCTAAGGAGTCTGAAGGGGAAGGCCTTGGATGACAAAGGACTAAGAGTGAGGAGCATATGCTCAGAAAGTGGGCTGAGAGCAAATGGATTCGAGAGTATCAAGTAGCAGACATATCTAGGAGGATACTCAAGGAGGTCAAGGTTAGAGAAAAGTAAAGGCGATGGGAAATCACTTATAAGTAGGAGAAAGGAACAATAAGGATTAAGATGATTGATTAATAAAATGGTGCCATAGAACCCTATGGAATGTGATGGAATGTGTTGGTAATCCACAGTAAGGACCAGTAAGAAGCTGTGGATGACTAAGTATACATGGAAGTGATGATAGAGAGAGGAGAACATAGAGGAAGAAAGAAAGAAAGGAAAAGAAAAGAATGGGGATCCACATGAATTGTAACACTGCGGATGAGTAAGAGTCACACTAAGTGGATGACAAAGCCAGGTGAGTCATCATGAGTAAGAGAGATAGGTGATCCACAGTTATGGATAAGTTAGGAAGACTGCGGATGACTAAAAAGCAATGAGTCAAGGACCTAGAGGTGAGTGACACAAAGGGAAACAATAGGGACAAAGAGAAGCGCAGGAGAGGTTTATAAGAGCAATAGAAGAGGACAAGGAATGGCGGGGAGCTGGGGAAGCAGAGGGAAACCAAGAGGAAGAGAAGGAATGGTTCAGGTGAGGTTTGAATGTAGAGACTCGGTAGTCTGCAGTGAGAACCAAGAAGAAAAGAAACAATAGATCATAACAGCTTCACTCTCATGATGTGCACACTTATGGCAGGTACAAAATTCATTAGTGCCACAATCTACAGTTGCGGACAAGAAAACACAGCAAATTGAGTATGAAGTGCAGTTTAATTTTCTATGCCAAATGGACGTCATAGCTGAACTTGGGCAGCTGCAATACGTTGAAAAACAGTCATCTGAAGTTGTTCTGGACACTTTTTGGGTTGGCCAAATTTTTGGCAAGATGAAATGACAATTAGATAGAGCTAAATACAACTAAGGACAGCTTTAATTGATATCATAGCTACTTGGGAGACCTGGCAGTGCTGTTTCTGCTTTCAAACAGCCCAATCCACTGCCTTTCCAGTAAAACCAAGTCAATAGGCACTCATGAAGTGCCATGACTGATTGATGAACTGGCGAATAACATCTGTTTGGCATGCATTGAGCTGGTCTATTGCATATCATTTCACTGCGTTGAAAGTGTCCTTTTTGACTTCTCAATAATGGTATTTACACCAGCCCCAATACTATAAATATACTTTAGCAATGAGTAACAGAACAGACAGCAATAAAATACAGACCATTTCGATCGGATTCAGCTCACAATGAAACTTGGGAAGGAAATACATTCATGTCCAGTGTCTCTGATAAGTATCTCGAGCATTGATGGCTGGTTATTGAAGTCATCTTGCTTGCTTAAGAGGCATGCCATATAGTAATCCATGTTTTTCCATGGGCATACAGGGCTGCATTTGGTGCGCATGTTCTGCATGTTGAATGCATGTTATTCGAGGATGCATTGAAGTCCTTTGGGTTGGCCATCCAGTAATGCCATCTTTTGTGGTTTGCCTTGGTGTTCGATAACAGGATTGCTCTGTGGAATGATTGTGTTGCACTGCTTCCATTGCTTTCCACCATCAGATTTATTCATCTCAAATGCTTTCAGTGCGTCTGGTGGAAGTGATGCATGAGCAGATGATTGGTCAAAAGTAAAGAGAGAAATGGAGTCAGGATGCACTGCTTTGAAGATGTGAATCACCTATTGCACTTGCTTCAACAACTGTGCACTAACTATTCCATCACAAATCACCATTGCCTCCTCCAGGATAAATGATCTCCCTGGCCTCTTCCACAATGTCATCTTGTTCATTCTGGAGCACCAGATGACCATCCTCAGCATTGATAAAGTCTGAAACATAAATGAGACAACCTTTTCCTTTCTTCTGCAAGATTTGCTGGCCTAGGTAAAAGACTAAAACAGATTAGTAATGGATCACAAATTCATGAAGCGACTCACTCTGCATGAGTTTTGAAGTCGTTTGCAGAGAAACAGCACTTGTCATGAAAGTTGGCAATGATCTTCTTTTTGCCAGCTGCCAATGATGGTTCTGTATGGCACAGCTCTGGACCTTCAAAATGGACCATTTTGGATTCAAATGCAGCCATTGTGGGCAAAAAAACCTCTTGGCGATATTTTGTCACATCTTCATGCTCATAGCTATCCATGTAAACACCTTTCCTCAACTGTGTGTGCTGCTAGCCCAACTTCATCAACCATCGATGTGCTATACATTCGCAGAGTGGGTGTTTGTACATGATGTTCAGTGATGGGAGAATCATTTCATTCAAGGCAATCTGAAAGTTCTGAGGTGTGATTCCTCCTGCAGCCTGCAAGGTCAATCACTTGCAAGCAGCAATCCGAAGCCTCTTGTCTTTGAGGAGACTCAATGCATTTACTTGGCCTTCACATTTCTCAACAGGAAGCTGCTCAAACACCTGATAGTGGCATGCCAGTGCCCTGATCTCTCATGTAAAATAAACACCCTCTTCCTTATGCCACTGTTGTGTGATCTCCAGACTGGCATCAATTCATCCAAGACTCTTCAAGCAGAGTGTTGCAAAGTTCTGAATTAGCATGAGTTGATTGATCTGAGAAAGCAGTAAGGTTTTTGCACCCTTTGCAAGATCCTGCTTGATCTGATTTCGAAGCTCATCTCCACCTTGTGTCTCAACTCCACCACACTCTGACTCCCCCAACTCCTCTTCCCAGAGCTCCTCCATGTTCTCAACAAGTCCAATACTCTCTGGGACATCTGGTAACTTCAGTTCTGCTCCGAGTCCTTGTGAAATACAAATGTTATGTGGTGATGGTGGAACAGGCAGTGGCCCAGATGGCAAGGGCCCAGGAGTTGTCTTTAAATTATGATAAGCGAAGATAGCTGGTGGGAGTGAGATAAACACCAATTGGGACCTCAGGATCACACTGGAGTCCACTGTGAGTAACTAGAGATGATATTGAACGAATACAATGAGCACAAACCTGGAGTCCACTGTGAGTAACTAGAGAGAAGCGAAGAACAGTGGACTCGAAGGTTTGTGGCAGTTTGGAAATATCTGAAAACTAGCAGCCACATCAGCCACAACTGTAAGGAATGTCATCACAAGTTGAGAATAGATATAGAACGGCCACAAAGGCCTAGAACAACAAGGGAAATTGTAGAGTGGGTAAATGGATGATGGGGCATCGAATGGTAACGGTTAGAAGCAGCGCTGAGCGCTGTTAACACTACAATGGACAAAATAAGTAGAAAAGGAGGGCAAAATCACCGGAAATAACAAGTTATGGAACAGATTATTTGTCTTGCTTAGAGGTTCGAATAGTGGTGGTGGCACTGGACTTGGAGTTGGCAGGATGGTGGCTGTGCCAGTGGACTCTGATGATGGGGCCAGATGAGTCTGAGGTTTTGATGCCTGCATAATAGAAAAGCCAAAGTTGCTGAGTAATGTTTGATTCTTGAGAAGGCTGCAATATTGTCATTGAGTGTGTGCTGACTTGCTGCCCACATCAGGGCCCTTTTCGTGTTCTTTGGGCCTTCCAGATGACTTCTTCTGTTGTGCAGCAAATGCAGTATCTGAGCCTGTTATTTCCGGTGATTTTGCCCTCTTTGTCTACTTATTTTGTCCATTGTAGTGTTAACAGTACTCAGCACTGCTTCTAAACATTACCATTCGATTCCCCATCATCCATTTACCCACTCTATAGTTTTCCTTGTTGTTCTAGGCCTTTGTGGCCGTTCTATATCAATTCTTGACTTGTGATGACATTTCTGACAGTTGTGGTTGATGTGGCTGCTAGTTATCCAATATTTCCGAACTGCCATAAACCTTCGAGTCCACTATTCTTTGCTTCTCTCTAGTTACTCACAGTGGACTCCAGGTTTATGCTCATTGGATTCGTTCAATATCACCTTTAGTTACTCACAGTGAACTCCAGTGTGATCCTGAGGTCCCAATTGGTGTTTATCTCACTCCCACCAGCTATCTTCACTTATCAGAGCCTGTCAAAGGCAACCATTCCTCATCAAAGGGATTGTCACCAGCATCAATGGCAATATTGACAAGGTGAGTGCATGCTTCATTATTACTGATGTCTGGGAAAACAGTGTTGGTGTTACGATTCATATGGACCTCCATCTCTTTTCCTCTCTCTCTTCTCCTTTCGCTCTCTATGCCTATCTCTCTATCTCTGCTTATGTGTAACACTTAGTCATCCACAGCTTCTTACTGCAGATTACTGCAGATTACCTACTCATTCCACCATATTCCATAGTGTTCTATGGCACCACCTTTTATTGACCAATCATGGTCATTCCTATTGTTCTTTTCTTACTTATTGTTACAAACCCTCTTTTGCAATCTAGCTTTAGCACTGGTTTATCTCATCTTATATTATCTAAGGGCACATCAATCTTATCTTATCAATCAAGCGCCCGACTTTATCTTATCATGTCACGTGACTCGAGTCTAGACCACTATGATGTCATACCTCATGGCTAGCTGTTACAAACCCTTCAAAACCATAGTTATTGCTTAGACGCCCGCCTTTGGCGCTCGCTATATTGAACCATTGATTGCTTATTGCATAGACGCCTGCCTCGTAAGTGCTTGCACCATTGATTGTTAGATGCCCGCTCCTTAGCACTCGTAGTCATAAACACTCGCATCTTTAATGCTCGTGTATAGTTCATAAGTCATGTGATAGCATAGCATTGGTCATTGGTTCTAGATCATGACATCATAGCATAACATTCGTCATCGCTCTAGCCCCATGACATCATAGATTTAGACCTATTGTGTGTGGTAGCCGGTTCTGTATAGAAACCAGGCGTCGCCAATATAAGAAAAGACTCTTATTACCACCCTCTACCACTCGGCCGTGACCACCTTACTATCACACCCCATACCCCCACTTGACATTGATTGATTTGGGCGTAGTCCCTCTTCTATTGCTGTGTTATAGTCGGATCCCAGACTTAAGGGAGACCTGTCACATTGACACAAAAGAGAACCCTTGGCCAGGTTACCATCTCCGAAAAGCAATCGGATCCACACTGCTAGTTATACGCTGGTCCGGTGTTGTTTGTGTTCGCATTGTCAGGGTAGATTCCATTCGAGGGAACCCTTCTGACTGCACGAAAATAAGGATCAATCCCTTAGTGCATAGTGGGTCAGCACAGCGGACACTACACCGTGCAAATAGTCAGAATCATGATCTCTTCTGTTAAGATTCGCAGTCTCGGCGTACTAAAACGTCAGCCGTAGCCAGGCAGAACCCAGTTCTTTTGACCATTGCCTTCAGCACGTGTTCGGGGCTCATGTACCCTGATATTGCTTTATAGATCGATAGGTGTTTGAGAAGGACTCTTCGTGAGATCCCCCTACACAACAAGGTATAAGTAGAGCTTGTGTTCTCTAAATAGGATTACCTAGCTGCCAGACATAAAATCTAGTGCGCGCATTTGTATTGCGAGGGACCTCTGCTAGTGCACGCTTCACATTGTTGGGCTGCTAGTAACGTTACCAGTGACATGCCGAAAATAGAGTCTTGGCAGGAATCACACTTCTTGTGACAGCATCCTTATTAGGATATCCCTTTTGTGGGAGCACAGAATTTTTGGAAACATCACCTCGAGTGATACTAGTTTACAGCAGAACATAGATTGGTGTTGGTCTCTTTGTGAGTATCACCCAATAACACCCTTGGTCGAACTGGAACGAAGTATCAACATATTCGAACCGCGTCTTATACCGATGCACTCCATCCTTGCAGTACTAGAAAAAGTATTGCCCAAGCCTAGTCTGGTTGTCATGAATGACAACACCCTTCTCTTGGGGCTATCCGCCCAAATCAAACAACTCGCCGAAATGCTTGCAGTTGTGCAAGTACAAATAGAACAATTGACCGAATGAGCTATTAAAGCTGAGTCAGCAGTTGCAGAAGCACTAGAACAGTCCGAAAGGGCTGAAGCCATTGCAAACGAGGCATTAATATGTCTCGATGAGCTAGTAAAGGAACCAGTAATTGGGGTCGCACAGACCAAAACTGCAATTGTGGTGCCTCCAAAAGCACAAACCCCTGTAGTACCGCTAAAGGTACACAGATCTGTACCTCCAAAGGTACAACAAGCCGCGGGATCTTCCAAGGTCCAAAACTCGTTTGACTGCTACAACTGTGGCAGACAGGGCCATTTGGCCAAGCATTGTCGAGTCGCATCCACGTGGTGCAAAGCATGTGGTTTGTCACGAGGCGACCACAAATACGAATGCCCAATAGGGGGGCATAAAAGAATTCCTGTCATGAGAAGTTCACCTCCTAAAATAGTTCGATCACTAGGCACAGAAGAAGTGCACATATTGTCGCCTGAAACATTGGCAATGGATTGGCCCACATTTAGGGCAAATATACATAAATTCTCACAGCCTGAAGTCCAGGCTTATTTACAAAACATTGATTCTGGAAAAGCCTAAAGGAGCCCTCGTCGAGCAAGGTGCCTCCTCCCGTTTCAAAGATCGATTATAGTTATTTGAAAAATAAGAAAGAAACAAAAAATAGTTTTTCATTGTCTTGTTCCAATAGTTTTCATAAATTAGATAGTAACGTTATTCTCGACAACAATAGTATTGTTATTGAATCTGCTCGCTGTGGTAGCCTACCAGCAGATAATAAAAGACGAATGGGCATGGTCTGGTGACCCTACCGCATGCATCAGTAGTCAAAGAAAACAAATCTCCCCTCCAAGCTTGAAGGAAAAGAAAGTGCACTCTTTAAAGCCACTAAGGGAGATATCATTAAAAATAGAAATAATACAAAAAGACAAAAACATAGCTTGTTCAGCACTGCTAGATAGTGGTGCGAATGGCACATTTATAGATCTAGCATGGGCGAAATGCAACAGGATTGCTCTTATGCTGCTTGACAACGTGGTACCTGTATATAACGTTGATGGAACAGTGAATAGTGCAGGAGGCATAATGCATACTGCAAACCTAGTAATTGATTATAAAGGACATCGCGAAAGAATACATGCAGATGTCACAAACCTAGGTTGTAATGACATGATCTTAGAATACACATGGTTGAGGGATCACAACCCCTCTATTGATTGGCAACATGGAATAGTAGAATTGAATAGATGCCCTAACTCGTGCAAAGCATTGCACAAAGTAGGCATACATAGTGACGAAGAAGAAGAACATCAATATATAGCTTGTGTTTATCAAAAGAAATTGCCTAGTATGGATGGCGAGGAAGCCTTTAAATTGGTTCCTGAACCTTATAGAGAATACCTAGATGTGTTTAGTGAGAAAGTATCGGAATGCCTCCCAGAAAGAAAAATATGGGACCACGCGGTAGATCTGAAACCTGATTTCATACCGAGAAAGGGTAGATTGATTCCACAAAACCCTCAGGAACAAGATGAGGTAAAAGCCTTTGTGGAAGAACAATTGAAGAAAGGATACATTAGACCATCCAAGTCACCACAGACCTCGCCTGTATTCTTCATCCCAAAGAAAGATGGAAAGAAGCGCATGGTTATGGATTACCGACACTTGAATGAAGGAACGGTGAAAAACAATTACCCGTTGCCTTTAATATCGCAAATCATACATAAGCTCAAAGGAGCAAAATTGTTTACAAAGATGGATCTCCATTGGGGATATAACAATGTGAGAATAAAAGAAGGAGATGAATGGAAAGGAGCCTTCGTTTTCCACCTAGGGTCATATGAACCAACAGTCATGTTCTTCGGAATGTGCAATAGTCCTGCAACATTTCAGCAGATGATGAACGAGATATTCTCAGACATGAATGACATAGTGATCATATACATAGATGATCTATTGATATTCTTGAAACACAATGACGTGCAGAAACATAGAGAAGTAGTATGAAGAGTACTTCGGAAACTTCGCGAGAATGACTTATTTGTCAAACCATTGAAGTGTGCCTTTGAGGTACAAAGAGTAGAAATGCTAGGCATGGATGTATCCACAGAAGGAATTTCCATGTGCAAAGATAAACTAGATGGAATTGCATCGTGGCCAGCTCCGCATAACGTAAAAGGAGTCAGAAGCTTCCTAGGATTGGCCAACTTCTATAGAAGATTCATTGCAGATTACTTGAGAATAGCTAAACCATTGCACAAATTGACCAAGAAAGATAGTCATTGGTCTTGGGAAACCAGACAACAAATAGCATTTGACACATTGAAAGAAAGATTTACCACGGTGCCTGTATTGACATATCTGGATGATTTGACACCGTACCATATAGAATGTGATGCTTTGGATTATGCAACTGGAGCTGTATTGTCAACATTGATAGAATCGAAATGGCATCCTGTGGCTTTCATGTCACACTCGATGACTCCTGAACAGCGGAATTATCCAATCGCTGATAAAGAAATGCTCCCAATTTTCTTAGTGCTTGAACAATGGAGACACCACTTGGAAGGTGCTAGACATAGATTCGAGATATGGACAGATTATAAAAATCTGCAGTACTTCATGACATCGCAGGATCTGAATAGAAGACAAGCCCGATGGGCACAGTTCTTATCTAGATTTAATTTCTTGCTAGTAAACAAGCCAGGAATGGCTATGGGAAAGGCAGATGCCTTATCGAGAAGAGAAGATCATAGAGTTGGGATAGAAAACGACAACAAACAGATGATAGTATTGCCAGAGTCGTGTCTATGCTCTGTAGAAGAGATGGATCTGGAAGAAAAGATCAAATATTGGCACATATCGTGCAAAACAGATTGTCCAGATGGAAGCATTTTACGTGATGGATTGTGGCACTACAATGATAAGATATGGGTGCCTACCGAATTGAGAATGAACGTGATGATTCAATTCCATGATCATCCACTCTTCAGCCATAAAGGCATGGAAAAGACATTGGATTTCATCAGAAATCACTATGATTGGCCTGGTATCACCTCTGATGTGAAGGCATATTGCAAAGCTTGTAATAGATGTGCTAGAATGAAACCTGGCAATACACCCCCTTCTGGAAAGTTACAACCTTTAGAGGTTCCAGAGGGTCCGTGGAAAAGCATATCGACCGACTTCGTTACTGGCCTACCAGAGTCAAATGGATATGATAGCATATTGGTCGTTGTGGATCGCTTCTCGAAAGAGGTTTGCCTCATCCCAACTACAAAAACCGTGACATCATTGGAAACAGCTAGATTGTATAGAGATCATGTGTGGAAACACCATGGTTTACCCAATAGCATAGTCTCAGATCGCAGCTCACAATTCTCGAGTCAAATGATGATAGATCTATTGAAATTGTTACATATTGAAAAGAAAATGTCTACTGCATATCATCTGCAGACCGATGGACAAACGGAACACGTTAATCACGAATTGAATCAATATCTCCAATTGAACATAGCAGAAAAGCAAGCAGATTGGGCAGAATGGCTTAGCATGGCCCAATACAATTTCAATAATACTAGATCGTCATCAACTGGTTTTACACCTTTTGATCTCACAAAATCGTTTACACTGCGAATGGGTTTTGAACCCTCTATAGTTAAATCACCTGCAGCTGCAGAATTCGCTAGTAATATGAAAGAGAACATAGAAAAAGCCAGATTGAATCTTGAGAATAGTCATGCCAAGATGAAAGAAACAGCAGACAAACATAGATCAGAAGCCCCTGTTTATCAAAAGGGTGACATGGTGTGGTTATCCACAGACCATCTAGACATAGCAGATAGACCCGCTAAAAAATTGACAGAACGATGGATTGGACCCTTCGAGGTTAAAACTAGTCATGGAAATGCGGTGGAATTAATATTCCCAAAATCGTATAGAACACATAATGTCGTTAATGTGTCACATGTCAAACCTTGGATAGAACCCTTAGAAGGCCAACCATTGAACCAACCTGGACCTTTAATTGTCAATGATAAAGGACAGGAAGAATACAAGATTGAGTACATAGTTGATGCCCGTTGTTTCGGACGTGGATTGTAGTACCTTGTGCATTGGAAAGGATATGGCAAAGATGATTGTACTTGGGAACCCACATCTTCAGTTTCCATACATACCAAATCAGTTATAGAAGAATTCCATAGAGGAAATCCTTGCGCACCTCATCGTGCTACTGCTACTTGTGCTCAATTTTTGGGCATATTATCTGTTTGATTGATTGATTGTCTATTGTTTTGATTGTCTTGTTATCGATCTGGAATCTCGATCATAGTTGGGGGATAGTGTTACGAACCCTTCAAAACCATAGTTATTGCTTAGACGCCCGCCTTTGGTGCTCGCTATATTGAACCATTGATTGCTTATTGCATAGATGCCCGCCTTGTAAGCGCTCGCACCATTGATTGTTAGATGCCCGCTCCTTAGCACTCATAGTCATAAATGCTCACATCTTTAACACTCGCGTATAGTTCACAAGTCACATGATAGCATAGCATTGGTCATTGGTTCTAGACCATGACATCATATCACATGGTTACAGCATGGATAGCGCATTGCATAGGCATGGTATCCTCATTGCATAGATAACGCCTCATGGTGTATAGCATTGTGCATGATAAAGGCATGTTTGCCTCATGGATCACCTCATGGTGCATGGCATAGCATAGCATTAGTGATAGATTCCCATTGACATCATAGATAGTACCTGACACCACTTGGTCCGTGTGCAGGATAGCATAGTATATATAGTGGACCGTCCATAGTATTATTCCCTAGTCTTTTCTGGTTGATTTACCGCCAGTTTACTCCCTTGTCCTAGTACTTGTCTTAATTGACTTATCCATTGTCCTATTATTGTGTGTGGTAGCCGGTTCTGTATAGAAACCAGGCATCGCCAACACTAGCACATGCTAAAGGCATGGTAGCCTCATATTGTAGTTCTAGACCACCATTCCCACGAGCGTGTGAACACTTAATACATATATAGTAGATTATCTCACAAGACATCATCGCTTACATAGCACCTGCCCTAAAGTACGCCTCATGGCCACCTCATGTATAGTAGTATATAACAATGCCAGTACCAGCCAGACACTCCAGTCTGTTCTGGTTGATTCCCGACCTGAAATAGTCCCCTCTTCTTGAGTCCTTGCAATTGTGTGGTGACCTAGTGCCTTAACTGTATAGTTTTGGTCGTTGCCAACATAAGAACAGACTCTTTTTACTACCTCACCACCTCTTTGCTCACAACCGCCTATCATTGCACCAAACCTTTACTTTTCTCTATACCGCTTGATAGCTTGGACTCCAGAGCTAAGGAGACAGTCATTTGGACTCAAAACAAGCGCGCTTGCATAGCTGACCCCGAAACGTTAATCGGGTGGAGAACAATACTCCAATCTAAACATTGTTTACAAAGCAGCACTTTGTGCGTTCGCTTTGTGGGTCAGTAGTTCCCATTCAAGGGAGAGCAGCCCACCGCGTGCCTAGTGTGAAAGGATAGAATCATGAGCTTCTTCTATCTAAAATAAGACTTGCAGCCTTGCAGTGCTAAAACTGTGCTGTAGCCAGGCAACTCCCCGGTTCTCTCGACTTGTGCCAACCGTGTTTTGGAACTTGTAGACTCAATTTTTCTTTACAGATTAAGGTCTAGTTGAGAAGGACTCTTCGTGAGATCCCCCTAGACAACAAGATATAGTTTTGAGTCATTGGTCTCTTCATGAGAATCACCTCGTTTCAAAATACATTCACTACCCTTTTCTGAAAACTACTGCTACTCAGCAGTCCCCGTGATAAACTTCGCTCACCTCCTATCGCCAACCCCTGAACTCCAGTACCCCCCGCTCCCATCAGAAGGACACCCCGATTACGATTCAAACGATCACCCGTGTCCAGAAATAGAAAACAGCGAACCC
The DNA here is from genome assembly GCA_038090155.1 of Rossbeevera pachydermis. Taxonomy (NCBI): domain Eukaryota; kingdom Fungi; phylum Basidiomycota; class Agaricomycetes; order Boletales; family Boletaceae; genus Leccinum; species Leccinum pachyderme. Next base: position 18,875 of record JBBPME010000356.1, read on the forward strand.
ACCTTCATTCCGAACCCTAAATTCACAAAATATGTCGGACTTCGCCGATCAACTCACATTTCTGCAGCACCAGCTGGTGACCATAAATGAGACTCTCAGAAGAGCAACCGATACCACAAGACTCGCGGAAATAAGGGCTACAGCCGCCGAAAATGCTGCAACAAGGCCAACTCTGCAAATTAAGGTGGAGAAAAAGATCTTGGTGGTTCCCGATCCAGGATCATATGATGGCACATACAACCGCTTTGAAGAATGGTGGATCAAAATGCAAATCTTCATGGACATGAATAAGGAAGCCTATCCATCAGATATGGAAAGAATCATGGCCACTTTGTCTCGAATAGGCTCACTTCAAGACCAAGATAAAAATGGAGCAGGATCATGGGCCTGCATACAGATGATGAGATGCCGAAACTCCGACATCTATACTACATTTAGAGAAATGGAGAAAGGGCTACAAGATCGGTTCCAAATAGGAAACCACAAGGACCTGGCACTAAAAAGACTCATGGTGCTCAAACAGGCATCAAACGAGTGAATGCAGGTCTACTTGACCAAGTGGTCCTCAGCCTACGAGGAAGTCCAATGTGGCGACTACATGGGCACCACTATTCTAGAGCAAAATGCACAACAATATATCATCCATCAAATCTACATGGACGGAAAAAGGCAAGACGCTGTGGCTGACTATTTGGTCATATTGCAACAATACGGCGAGGCACTTGAAGCCTTCGAATATCGTAAGGGACCAAGAAAGGACCCAAATGCGATGAATATTGATGCAGCCCACTACACCTGGGAAGAACCGTCCAAATACGGAGGAGGATCCAAATCCTTCGCAGCCGCAGTCGCCTCCACCCAAGGGGCAAGACAAATAAATGCCATGGGATGCTACAATTGTGACAAAGACGGACATCAAGCCAAAGATTGCAAAGCAGCGTCTACTCATTGCCAAGAGTGCGGGTTCTCACGCGGAGGACACAGGAAACAATGTTCCAAAGCAGGAACCAAAGCCCACATCATGGAGAAAACCATGTCAACAAACAACCCCTTCCAACAGCCGGAAGCCAATTGGCAGAAAGCTGTCCAAGGGATGGACTTAGAGGCTGCAAAAGCCTATTTTCGTGACTTGGAAGTGACGTCAGGAAAAGCCCAGTGAGGCCTTTATCGGGTAAAGAAGTCTCACCCCTGATGGACAATATTTCTTCTTCTTCTTCTGTTTCTTTTCGTACTTGATGCCTAGATAGTGCTAGTACAAACTCAATTTCATTAATTAGTAAAAATCGTTTTGATCTTCTTGAATCGCATGTAATATTAGATAGTTCTTCTTCTCATTCTTCTCCATTATCTCGATGTAGTAGCCTACCAGATAACACAACCGAAACAGCGTCTCAAATTGAGCGTGGCCCCAGTAAAAGGGTACTTAATTCTGTTATAAAAAAAAAATATTCCTTTCAGAACCCGACTGATAGAAGAGTGCGCACACTCAAGCCACTCAGGGAAATAACCCTAAAAATAAAAATAATACAAAAAGACAAAAACATTGAAGCAAGCACTCTACTGGATAGCGGCGCCAATGGCATATTTATCGATACGGAGTGGGCTAAGAAAAGCCGCATTTCTCTCACCCCTTTGGAAAATGTGATACTGGTCTACAATGTGGACGGAACCATTAACTCCGCTGGTGGCATAGCCTACATCTGTAAACTTATTATAGACTATCAGGGACATCGCGAACAAGTCACAGCCGATGTTACCAATCTAAGCAGGAATCAAATGATTCTTGGATACACATGGTTAAGGGACCACAATCTCTCTATTGATTGGACCCTAGGGCATGTACACATGGACAGATGTCCTATGTCATGCAAAGTATTAAATAGTACATATTGCAATAGGATGGAAGAATACGAGAAAACGTACATAGCCAATACGTATACAGATCAATTTACGATACCCGATCCTAATTCGGAAGATGCCTTCAAATTGGTACCAGAACATTATAGAGAGTATCTTGATGTCTTCTCTGAGAAAGTTTCCGAACACCTCCCTGAACGTAAAGCATGGGACCACTCGGTAGATCTAAAACCCGATTTCATACCCAAAAAGGGTAGAATGATCCTGCTTGGACCCGCTGAACAAGATGAGGTTAAAACATTCGTAAACGAACAATTAAAGAAGGGTTATATTAGACCTTCGAAATCTCCTCAGATGTCTCCAGTATTTTTCATACCAAAGAAGGATGGAAAGAAGCATATGGTTATGGACTATAGATATCTCAACGAAGGCATGGTTAAAAACAACTACCCCCTTCCGTTGATCTCGCAAATCATAGATAAGCTCAAAGGAGCTAAATTGTTCACAAAAATGGATCTGAGATGGGGATATACAGTAATAATGTCCATATCAAAGAAGGCGATGAATGGAAAGGAGCCTTTGTATGCCACCTAGGAGCCTATGAACCAACAGTTATGTTCTTTGGCATGTGTAATAGTCCAGCTACATTCCAGCAAATGATGAATGACATCTTTGCTGAGGATGAAGATATAGTAATCATATACATAGATGATTTATTGATATTCTCGAAACATAATGACGTGGTTAAACATCATGAAGCAGTACAAAGAGTACTTTGGAAACTTCGTGAGAATGACCTATTTGTTAAACTGTCAAAGTGCTTCTTTGAAGTCACGAAAGTAGACATGCTTGGAATGGATGTACCAGGAGATGGAATCTCGATGAGCAAAAATAAACTCGATGAAATTGCATCATGGCCTGTTCCCCATAACGTAAAAGGAGTTAGAAGCTTCTTGGGACTCGCCAATTTCTATCGTCGCTTCATTGAAAACTACTCCTTAATTGCACGACCCTTGCATGACTTAACAAAGAAAGATCAACCCTGGTGCTGGGGAAATGCACAACAAATAGCATTTGATAAATTAAAAGAACAGTTCACTACAGCGCCAGTCTTGGCATATCCGGATGACACGACCCCTTATCATGTTGAATGCGACGCGTCAGAATTCGCAACTTATGCAGTATTGTTAACCCTTAAGGAAGACAAATGGCACCCTGTCGCATATATGTCTCATAGCATGACTAAAGAAGAGCGAAACTACCCAATTGCAGACAAAGAAATGCTAGCAATTATTCGTTCTCTTGAACAATGGAGACATCATCTAGAAGGTGCTCGTCATCAGTTTGAAGTTTGGACAGATCACAAAAACCTTATGTACTTTATGAAATCACAAGATCTGAATAAGCGACAAGCTAGATGGGCACAATA
>JBBPME010000357.1:0-22125 GCA_038090155.1 Rossbeevera pachydermis
GCCTTTAGCCTCATTGTAGTAGCATGTAGTTTAGGGTAGGTCAGACACAGCTTGGTCTGTGCGCATGTACGCGTAGTATATATACTTGAATGCAGCAACGGAACAAGCCAGTCTTGTTCTCGTTGGATACCCTTTGCCAACAATCTTTCTCCTTAGTTGAGTTCGAGTGCAGCGCCTAGACATTCTGTCAAAGGTCGCCTTCAGCCATCATCTGCGCTCTCAAAACATGGAGACATTACCTCCATGGTTCCCCTTTCCCTGTCCAGGTCTTCACCGACCACAAAAACCTTACCTACTTCCGTCAAGCCCAACACCTGAACCACCGTCAAGCTCGATGGCTCCTCGACCTCTCCGACTTCGATCTTAAGATCATTCATGTAGCTGGCAAACTCCTTGCTGGCCCCGATGCCCTCTCCCGTCGCCCTGACCTCTGCCCCGACATCCCTGACAATGACGACACAGTCCTCCTCCCCAACTCCCTCTTCGTCGGACTTATCGACACTGCTCTCCAGAACCACATCAGCTCCTCATCTAAAGATGATCCCCTCATTTTGCAGGCCCTCCAGGCCTTGGATGGTCAAATTCCCCCTGCATTTTGGTCTCGTCTTGCTGACTGGCAATTTGAAGCTGGTGTTCTTACCTACAAAGGACGTGTCTACATTCCACCCGACAATTCCCTTCGTCATTCCATCCTGAAATGCTACCATGACCACCTCACGGCGGGTCACCCTGGTTATCTCAAAACTCGCCAACTCGTCGCTGCTGAATTCTGGTGGCCCGGTCTTGCTCAATACGTATGAAAGTACGTCGAAGGCTGTGCTCTTTGCCAACAGAACAAGGCAAATACCCATCCTACCATTCCCCTGCTCACCCCGATCAAATCCTCCTGCTCTTGCCCGTTCCAACAGATCTCTTGTGACCTTATCACCGACCTCCCTGCTTCCTCTGGTTTTGACTCTCTCTTGGTCGTGGTCGACCATGGACTTAGTAAGGGGGTAATTCTATGCCCTACGAAGAAAACCATCACTGCCGAAGGAATAGTCTCCCTTTTCTTCCACAAAGTTTACACTCGCTTCGGTCTCTACGACAAAATTATCTCTGACAGAGGTCCCCAATTTGCCTCTTCCTTCGCTCAGGAACTTGGATGCCTCTTAGGCTACGATCTCTCCCTGTCCACTGCATATCACCTGCAATCTGATGGAGAAATGGAATGAGTCAACCAAGAAGTGGAGACCTATCTCCGCATCTTCTGTGGAAGCAACCCCACCTCATGGTCCGATTTAATCTCTCATGCTGAATTTGCGCATAATCACTGTCCCCACTCCGTCACCAACAAATCCCTGTTTTCTTTGATCCTCTGCTTTGAACCTCGTGCCCTCCCCTCGGTCATCTCCGACACCAACATCCCCGCTGTCGAAACCTGTCTCAAAGATCTCACCGCTGCTCGCGATGAAGCCCTCACCTCCCATGAGCTTGCCAGACAAGTCATGGCCTCCCGCTCCAACCGTCGCTTCGTCCCCTTTGCCCTCGGAGATAAAGTCTGGCTTGAAGCCAGAAACCTCCACCGAACCATGACTCATTTGAAATTCGCCCCCAAACGAGAAGGACCTTTTACGATCACGAAGGGCCTATCGCCGATCACTTATAAACTCCGACTTCCTAAAACGTGGAAGATCCACGACATGTTTCACGCCTCGTTGCTAACCCCTTATCACGAGAACCCCGTCCATGGGAAAAACTTCCCGTCCCCACCCTCGGAGCTGATAGAAGGCGAAGAGGAATACGAAATAGAACGCATCTTGCGCCACCGCGGAACTCCGTCTCGCCGCATGTTCCTGATCCGATGGAAAGGATACTCTGCTGAAGAAGACTCGTGGATTGCCGAATCGGAGTTGCGGCATGCGAAATCACTCCTTTCTAGTTATAAAAACCTCCATCCCCTCACTTTCCCTCTCTCTTCGTTACCCCCACCATCTACTAAGAAAACAACACGTCATTCTTAACCTTTTCAAAACTCATCATTTACTATGGCCCTTACATATCCTGCACCCATTGCCTCCTCTACATCGTCCTCCGACTCCTCCTCACTCTTGGACACTATGTCCTCCATCGCCCAAGCAGGCTGGGATAACCAGTCCGACTCTGACATCCTTGCCCCTGTCTCCATCGCTACCACTCCGTCTAGGATATTCGGCCGAAGAAGATTCGTGGATTGCCGAGTCGGAGTTGCGGCATGCAAAATCACTCCTCACAAACTATAAAAACCTCCACCCCCTCGCCTTCCCTCTCTCTTCTTTACCCCCATCTTCTACTAAGAAAACAACACGTCGCTCTTAACCCTTTCAAAACTCATCACCCACTATGGCACTAACATTCTCCGCACCCATTGTTTCTTCTACGTCCTCTTCCGACTCTTCCTCTCCGTTAGATACTATGTCATCCATCGCCCAAGCCGGCTGGGATAACCAGTCCGACTCTGACGTCCTTGCTCCCGTCTCCATCGCTACCACTCCATCTACCCGCCTCCCAGAACCAGTCTTGTCAGTTGACGTCCCCCTCTACGCCAACCGTCTCAGAGATGACTTCCCCGATGACAAGTATATCTGCTCGCTCAATCACCTCATCACCAACTCGCGCCTCGCCTCCTCCATCGCAGCTTACCTGGACGTAGGCTCCCCACTCTATTCCCTCTACCGAGCCTATCTTCAGTGTGAACGACTCACACCCATCGCGTCTCATGTCACTGCCCAGGCCCATGTTGGATTCATCAGATCCCTACTCTCGACCATTCGGAATGAACTCCGTGGCGCTCTCTCAGTTGCCCTGTACCAACTTGGCATGGGAGAATTTTTACAGGACCTCGACAGGTACCTGGCTGAACTACAACGTCAACAACGTGTCCCGTCCCCTCATACCCCATCGGCATCATTATCCCCTCTCGGAACCGAGGAAATCAATGCTCTAGATCGAGCTGAAGCCCACTGGACTGGTAACCATGGCGAAACTCCCATTCCCCGTACCCACCCTCGTTACCACGAAGCTTGCTATCATTGCCACCATCTTGGACATATGCGTGCAGACTGCCCCTTTTACCAATGCCCCACCTGCCTCCGCTGGCGACCTGGTCACCCTCAGACCTGATGCCCATTAAGATGCCCTCCCGGCATTCCATCCCCCGCTTCCTCTCCACAATCCTCTCGATCCTCGCGGTCCAGTCGCTCCTCCAGACGCTCTAACCGTATACGCCCTGTTCCCCCTCCTTGTCGACACCGTTCCCCGTCTGCAGATGATACCTTGGTCAACAACGACCTCTGGGATGACACAGCTTATGCCAATGTCACTGGCTCTCCTGGCCCCTCTTACGGAAACTTCTAATCCTTCGCTGGTAGCTTGGACATAGTAGGGGGGTAATGTTACGATTTACTTGTTTCTTTTCCTTCTCTCGTTCTCTCTATGGACTACCGAGTCTCTGCGTTCGAACCATGCTCTGACCCTTTTCCTTTCTTCTATAATGACCTAATACCCGTAACCCTACCATTAGTCATCATTTCCTCCACATGACTCATCCGCAGTCAGTATGACTCATCATGACTCATTTTATCTGTAACCATTACTCATCCGCAGTCATTCTGACTCAGCTTCTGCACTGCGGATTACTCATCTTCCTTCCACCATGTTCCATGGTGTTCCATACGCCTATTCAGACTCTGACCCATGTACTATATAAACCCTTCCATACTTTCCGTATTCCCTAAGCTAGATCTCCTCTGTACTTCACTGTACTTCGTCCCCTGCAATCTAGCCCTTCCTTGACAACCCTTCAGTGGGAAGAACCCTTGAAAGTCTTCGTCCTACTCCTGAGTGGACGCTCTCGACTTGTAATCCTCCGCTTGATTGGATTACCTTCATCTCGACATTCGATCTAGCGATATCCGCGGTCGTCACCCTCGACGACACCCTAGTCTCTCGTTGTGACACTTGATCGTAACATCACTTTCGTCCTTGTCACTGTCGTTCTGACAGTATCCTTGTCCTCCCGTGTTTTCAGAGGCTACGCTCGTTCCTACCTGGACCAAGCGTAACATCCAGCCTTTCGCCAGCAGTTTCGGATGGTCGTAGTGTCAACTGAGTCCCATGCGACTTGAGCAAGTTCCATAGCTTCGAGTTGGTCAATGTTGTAGATCTTGGAGGGCGTGGTATTGGCTTCATAAAGATCAATGGCACAGTGAATGAATTGGGCACGATAATGTGCCTTGAAACAACGGATAATACCCTGGTCGTTTGGTTGTACATGCGCAGTGAGGTTTGGCTCAAAATTCTCGACCTGAATATTGGTAAGGGTTTCGGGAACTATGTGCCCTGAAAAGTTGTCCTGTAAAAGAAGAACCTTTCTTCCCTCGTCTTGTAGCTTCTGATCCCAATCCAGTAACCATTCTTGATAGAGTAAGCCCGTCATCCATGCTTTAGCATTGTTGCGATAGTAGAAGCCGAGTTGCAAACCAGTCTTGCCTCGGAAAGCACGGGGCTTGTGTGCTTTTCCAATGATCAGCGGGGTAGCTTCATTGAACCGCTTGCATTTGTAATGAATAAATAAGTGAGACAAGTCTTTTTTCCTCTAACACCTGAGCGAAGCTTGTCGGAGAGTCCATGGTCGGGAGGCATTCTGTTTCGACTTGTTAGAAACATGGTACTGTCCAAACAAAAGGAACTTACGCATAGAATAATGATGTCTCATCTGTGTTGAAGATGTCACGTAGCTGATACCCATACTTTTTGACAAGTTCTTGTAGGCGTGCTCGTTCCCTGTCAATGGTCTCCAAGGCCGCAGAAGCAGCTTCACCATGACATTTTCTTTCCTTCAACCCATTTCTTGCTTTGTACCGGCTCAACCATCCCTGGCTAAGGTTGAGTCGCTCATCTTCCGGTACACCAACCAAGTCCACAAACTTTCTCCATTTTTGGTGAAGAACCTCTCTGGTAAGTAGAATTCCATCCGCCATTGCCTTCGAGACCCATAGATCTAACATTTCAGTGACCTCGGGATGCTGTGTTTGGCAAACTCGTTTGGCTGAACGACTGGAACCTGTGCTGTGTGCATACTCATCTTGCCATTTATGTTCATTCTTCACCCAGTCAGCAATTCTCAGTTGCTTGAGACAGAGATTTGGATAAACCCTGTTGAAATGATCTGCGGTTTGTTTCTGGGTTTTTCCATGAGCAAGAATCTCAATCCTCTGCTCCAATGTCGCATTTTCTTTTCTTGTAAAAATTGGCTTTCGAGACAGTGCAACCTTTGGCTGTGGCTTTATCCCAGGTGTTTCAGGACCTGCGAAAGAAGCTTAGCATAAAATATGAAATTTACAATTGCCATACGTTTGTGCTTCTTTAATGGAGCACCTTTTCTGGCGAGGTTCTTGAGCTTCTCCACAATTGATTTGTCAAGAGAATTCAACCTTTTGAGCCCTTGCTCATAGTCTGATGCATTATCCAGTATATCAATGACCTGTTCTTCATCTACAAGAATCCAAAATTGGTTGGCCAGCTTTCAATTCACTCTCGAGTCTTGTTTTCCTATCCTGGATCTGATGACGAAGCTTCTGTAGGCCTTTTTTTAGGATCTCGATGGGTTTCATAATGAAGAAGCTAATGGGGTTTCTGATGGGGTTGTGACAGCAAAATGTCCTGAGAATATTCTCATGTCTAAAACTTGAATTATATAATATGTATGCCCATAATAGCCCCAGATAAGTATGATTTTGCGAACATGTGATCTAAAGATAACCCATAATTGACTAGAATGAGTATGGGTTATGGGTTATGGGTTATGGACATGAAATCCCCGCAAACCAACTTGGGAAATCTGAAATAGTATGGGTTATGAGGGAGTATGGGTTATACCTAGTATCTGTTAGGAGGGACTCGACTGTATTTATATACCAATGTGGTGCCTTGGCCCGTGGCGGAACGGCACGTGGGTGCACGCGCTGTGCAGCGCCGGTGCATACCAATGTTTGCAAATTTATTGGCATGGAATCACGAAAATAAATATCAAGCGCTCGCTGAAACTGAGTACTAAGTACTACACGCCATTGAGCTCTATGAGGCAAGGCTGGTCCAGTTGTCCAGCCTACTATAGACAATTTTGTATTCATCAATACAAGGACCGCTGGCTCAAGGTTTGGTATATCTGAGCTTTACAAAACGTGTTTCTCCGTCCTCGAAGGTGCTGATCCTCATTTCCATCCTTTCCATGTTACACCGGGTTCGCCTCTAACGACACCTGGTATCGCAACTCGGTCATCGCTATCATTGTGCTTAATTCTATTGATATTTCGTCGACCCAGACCTCGTGGTTGCTTTTGCGCAAGCGAAACATGATTCTCGATGCCAGTACGCTATGGAGCGTGATCTGGGGTACCTCAAGTATGTCACTATACTGGATCTGCATACGATCATGTCTCTGATCTGAAAACGAACACACGGTGATGGGACAGAGGACTGACTGGGAACGCAGCATTTATGATAGCATTGGCCACCGTGACGACTGTTCATGTGGACTATCAATAAGTGTGATGCTGTGTAACAGACAGAACTCACGTCCGATACATGTGATATAGAAGACACCGTCGAAAAAGAGGGTATGTATGAGCGGCTTGCGAACACGAAGATGTCTGTAATCATGGTATTCCTTGTATACAGTGAGGATCAATATCACTGGAAGTAGGTGGCCAGGTTCCGATGCTTCAAAACGATGATGGCAACAGAATCTCACCTACTTCGAACGCTAGTATCAACGCATATACAATTGCATTGTTGCGGGAAGAAGCCACCATGTAACAACCACCCAGTTCCTCTGCTATGGGTAAATAAAGAAGGGTCAATCATACACAATTTTCGAAGGGGAAACGAGACGGATTCTCACGATCCGGGAGGAAATTATGATTTGGTATGAGGTCTATTGTGAGAGCAGCTGTGATGACGAGCTAAATTTCTTCAGTCTAGCAGACACAAACGCTAAGCCAGAATCGGTACCATTCCATACACGAGAAGCCCGTAAAGGATTCGTTTGTCTCCTTCCCAAAATGCGTAAGTTCGAAAAATCAAAAGAACTGCATTTCAAGTGGTCAACCCATAGTGGAACTGGTTGATTAAATAGACTCGCTTTCGGAAGAGATGATGCCAACTGCATGGAATACTAGAGCGGGTGTTTCAATACCAGGGAACCAATTTTACGACAACACTCACCGTTTTCTTCAAGACCAAAAGGACAGCGCTATGATATATCGGGTTCAATGCATCATGACACGAGGGAATCATTATGTACCATCGAATTTGATCGAAGTGCAGCTAATCACTGGCTGAGAATGACAGTGCGACATGGGCACGTTGATTCATACCGTAGGCAGTAAAACCCATTCCGACGAATGGAACATATCTGGAGACCATGAAAATGACACTGATCGCATTGCACGATTTCCCCCACATCAAATATATCTAATATCGTTGAATACCCTTCGGAACCAAGCTAGAAACAGTTACCTCGTCCTCGATCGTGATAGCATAATCAAAAATCTAGCATAGTGTGAGGCGTTGAAGAATCATTCTATCAGAGTTCGTACCAGGATTGCCATTCCGGCAACTACGGCACGTTTATCAACAAATGCCAAGAACATGGCCATGTATAACATACCATTAAAGTACTATGCAGCACAACGTTAGCACTTAGAAGAATGGTAACTGCTATGGTAGAAAGGCACCTTGGATGTTTGTAGACCAGCTGTCTGAGCAACGGTAAGCGACATGGTGGGGTGAGTAAAGGGTGGATTCTGGAGCTTCTTCAAGATGCCGAAAAGGGGGACCGGTCGGAGATAGAATAGTCCATGGATCAAATGACCATCTGATACCAGATTCCTTGCCCCTTCAATCACAAGTTGCATGGCAGTTCAGAAATGTGCGCACTGTACGATCTACACGTGGATCAGACCGCCTCCCGTGAGCTGTAATTTCGTGCCTAATCGCCTTTGAGCATCGGGGCTGCGGCAGGGCAACACAATATAATAATCGTGAAGAACCTGATACTTACGACGAACAACGTGAAGTGGCCACACCAGTGTGGCTGCGATCAAAATTAGGTCACAAATTTCTACCAATAGTACGGCGCGACCCGAAGATGGCAGGGTCCATTATGATGGCGGTAAAATCTTGCTGTGGATGTCTCTCGCCATCAGGTAGGCATACTACAAGTGTGATGTGGAGTGGCGTAACTTTCAGATGGCTCGCTACAGCAAATTCAAATCGGACAAACAATATCGTTGAAAACGTTGAAACTTGAGAGATACGACAGCGAGATGATAAATATAAACACAACCGACAAAAACGAACAAATTATATCGAGAGATATTAACTAGCGTGACCCTCCTGCGCTTGCAGCTCCAGCTGGAGCCTCTCCATCTGGGAGCGGAGTTGTGTTAACGCTTCCTCCTTCTGTGTCAATCGAGCGCGTGCAATGTCGAGTGCTTCCTGTACCCTTTCGATCTCTTGTGGGTCGGAGCTTCGACGGGTAGTGCGAGGAGGGGTAGATGAAGCATTATGTATAGGTGAGGGTATGGGACTTGGGGGAAATGGAAACAATACAAGATCCGGGTTGGAAGATGGAGGAGCGGGGATAGTATTGGGAAGAGAAGTAGGCATGAGGGGTGATGCTAACTCCATGCTCTCCTCGATTGAAATATTCTCTTCAAATAACCGCGGGCTAAAGAAGTGGGGCGATTCCTCCATACAAGCACGATCCAGATTAAAACGAATGCGATAACAGGAGTGGATGGAATAAAGACCTACGTGAGCAGGATTTGAAACGGGTGATCGAGGAGAAGATATTCGAAGCTGCGCAATTTCACACAAAAGGGCGTTTTCTCGGTCGTGTGCAGATGTACGGGCATGGTGCAGCTGCTCTCGAAGACCGTCGACTTCACCTTGAAGCCTTGACTCTGCTCGTCAGCGAAACCTCCCAAAAAAAGGTTCAACAATTCACCGAACACATTCTCCTTCGACCCGCAGAATGTCTTGGAAAGTGTCTATATTTATCCCATCCGTGACCTAGGCGAATAGTCCCAAGTTGAATAAGAAATTGCAGTAAGTATGAGAGAAGCGTTGACTCACCCTTCGTTGCCTCGCGGTGGTTTCAATTAACGTCGTCCGCTCAGATACAAGGGCATCCATCTGAGTAGTCATCGTGCGTATCTGGTTGTCAAGCTGGGCTATCGATAACACCATCGAAGAGGGTACTGGTTCTGGAGTCAACATAGCATTGCCAATGTCCAACGGACGTGACAGAACATTCGGATCGACTGATGCGCTTCTTGTTCGAGGACTGCGTTTTGGCATGGCATCGTGATCAATCTGCAGTACCGACGGCTGCAGATCCTTCCGCAAGTCGTTCGACGACGAAGAAGCCATCCTTGCTTGCACTAGCTGCTCGTTTTAGACTCAGCGAGGCGGTCCGAGAAACTAGTGCTAGAATCCCTACCTTGTCTGCAATATTCCGAATCTCGAGCTCCAAAGATCTATTTCGTGCTTTGTTGCACTCCAGCAAGCGAAGACATTCCTCTTCTGACAATGGTTTCAGTTCAACAAATTCCTTGCTAGGCTTCCGTTCCTCAAGCACTCGAGATGGATCATCCAGAGGTCCCCCTGTTTGACTTCCACGATCTCCAAGAGCCGTGACATGGTTTTCTAGCTCGGCCTCTCGCACAGCAACCTTGGCTTCAAGTTCTTCGATACGTAGGTTTGCCTCTTCTACCGTCCGTCTGTGACATTGCCGCTCAAATTCCAACTCTGTTCTCAGCCTCGCGATTATGGAGGTAGCATATGCAAGCAAGTCGTTGTCACAGTGGTTTTCTGTTCTTCCATCATTAAGCGTGCCTGTGGCGACCTGCTCTGGGAACTCGACATTGAGATTGCCTTGCTAGAAGGCAAAAAAAATGAAGATAGAGAGAAATGGCACACCCGCGTGCTTAGTTATGTGCATCCGGCTGCAAGGCCATGAGCTCCATTCATTCGAGACTTGGACTTGGAAATGGAATAGAAACCACCAATAGACCATGGCAGCGGATTTGAATACTTAAGAAGACGGGCTGACCACTCAACACACCTTTCTCGATCAGATCTTCCACGACATCCTTCAACTCGTCCTTTTCCAGTTCCATATTCTTCGCTACCGTACGCCAGCGATCCACTTCGTGCACAAGCTTCATCTTTGAATGTTCCTCGGCTGAGATTTCCAGTGCATGCTGAGAACGCAGTGCATCCAGTACATCAATGGTTTTCATTAATCGAGTGTGCGCGGTTGATGCACGGGCAACATATGCCTGCAGACGCGTTTCAAGGGACGCTATCTAGAAAAGATACATAGAAAACCTTAACGAGCGAGAACGGGCATAGCAAGTCAATGCTATGAACAGCGCAACGCACTCGGTCGTCCTTTTCCCGAAGCAACGCCCTTATGTCTTCTCGCGTGTGATTCGGTCCCATGCGTTTGTTCAATCTGTGTACTTGCTTCGGTTACCAGGACCTCCGACTACGGTTGCGCTGATTCAAAGAACTTGGTGGGTCAAACATACGTACATAACATAACCTCATTTACTCGTGACAAAGATGGAAATACGGGAGCTTTCGTTGCTATGATTCCCTTCTGGAAGACTTCATCGTGCGCTGATAGTAAGTCGGAACATGCATACTAGCATCTAGTATGTACTACTATCTATGTCCGTCCAATCGCTAACCACTCCGCAACGTAATAATACTTACTACAAGAGGTTCCTTTTACGTGTCCACTGGGCTGAGCTTCATTGTTGTCTGGAGCTCATCGAACTACGGATCCAGACCCTTCTTCTTTCAGTTCTTCACGCTTACTTTTATCCCTCCGGAACTCACAACAGGCAGAGTGACTTTCGCTGGTAAGCAGATAACAGATCTATTGTGGCACTTTTAGTAAGTTGAGCGAGCGTACGGACTCGCTCTGATATATTTTGTCTTCGATTCACCAAGTACACCGCGTGGCGCAGAAACAAGTACTACCTTCGTCGTGCAACAGAAGCCAATAGAGCCCTTGATGTCTCAAAAACCTACCACCTTCGCCAGTTAGTCTTCTCCTCCGTGCACCCCTTTCGATTTTCAATGCATACTAAGATATCCAAAAGACTACAGTTCCCCGTCAACCAAACCTACCAGTTTTTTTTCGTTTGTGCCTCCTGCTGGAACAGGCACGGGAAGCACCCCCGGTGGTCCTTTTGTCGGACACCCAAAACCTCCCGTACCCATTAGTTCAGTTTTTGGTACAGGCTCTACAGGTATGCCACTTCACACATCTATGACTTCATTCTAGTTTATTTCGTCGTATAGCCAGTACGAATATCAACCCACAGCCTGTGACGCCAGGTACAACTATACCTCCCTTTTCTACGCAAGCCACTCCGGCAGTATTCTCAACCCAAGCTCCCACCACCAATTCGATATTCAATGGTGGTATTACTGGGCAACGGCCAGTTGTAAATATCACTGGCGCGGGCACCACCACAAGTAACTTCAATAAATTCGGTGAGTGCTCGATTACAACTGGCCGGTCATTTCCGGCCACTTTATCTGACTTACTGCTTCCGTATACACTAGACCATAAGAAGCAAGAGTGTATCGAAGAGTTTTTGAGAAAGGCTCTGTTGGGAGAGGAGCTTGTCAATACACAGTTTCACCTTTTCTCTGCGAAATCTTCATCGTCGGGTCGAGTCATTAAGCCTCGTTTCCTTTGTGCGAACAATGTGCTTCTGACCAAGAGTTCGAAATACTTCTTGGACGGTGAGTTCTTCTGCGAATAAACGATATTACGTTCGTTGATGGCATCCAGTGTTGGATAAAAATACAGTTGATTCTTCGCTAGTCGAACTCCTGGACGAGGGTGACGTTCCGAACAATGCTCGGATTGATGATTATGGCTATGAAAGTGACAGTGACCTTGAGGACTATGACAAGCCTATCCCCAAAATGTCCAAGGGTCAGAATCTGTCGGCCTCGCCTTCCCAAACTAGTACTGAAACCGGGCCCAAGTATGTTTAGTCAAGCTCACTGTCTCTGTTGATCATAAGTAATAATTTGCACAGAGTAACAGGTGATGCTTCTAAGCCAGTTGCCTCAGATACGCTGAGTCCAGATCAGTCGGGAGACGAATCATCCTCAGTGAACAAAGATGAGGTTACGTCTTTAGCGAGTAGCGAGACCGCCATCCAGGATACCCCGGATAACAGGACATCATCGATCCAGGCTGCGAAGCGTCCCTTGGGAATTCGCCGAGTCCTTGTCACAGACAGTGCGTTTCAAACGTAAGGCTATCATTCTCGTGTTTCTTCCCTTGGACTGAACGAAGTCGACCCAAGATGGTATACCCTGTTGAACTATCTCTACACCAACAGGATCGACTTCTTACCTCTCAAATCCACAAGATTTCCCGGACCACAAAGCTGGGAATCGAGCTCGCTAGATCAGCCAAAATGTTCAGCCAAATCCATGTATCGCCTTGCTTCCAAGGTTCGTAAGCTCGATCCACCTCGATACTGAGCCGTGAGCTGAAAACGCGCCACAGGTCGGGTTAGACCCCCTTCGTGACAAGGCTTTCTCCTACATTAGGAGCAACCTTGCAGAATACAACATCTTGAAGGAACTTTCCTCCAGCCTGGTCTCGAAGTAAGTCTTCACCGACTACCATTTGCGGTGTGGTTTGCATACCAAGAACGTAGACACCCACAGCTGCTGGAGATGGAGCTCGATGTATTGTATTCCAACATTGCATCTCCTCTAGTTGTCACAAACTTCCCGCACTTTGCACGCCGCATTGCTAACGGAGAACTCGCTCATGGAGCCGATATTATCATTGGAATTCATACAAGGCTTTTGAAGGTGCCACGGTTGAAAGAAAACTGCCCAGAGCCAAAGAATGACAATGCATCGAAAAAAACAGGAGTGGTTCCCCCAGCCAAGGAAGTAGGCAAACAGTTTTGACACTGGATATCACCTTGATTGTCGAAGTGACGGTTCACCGGTGACCTTCAATTGAATAATGTACATGTATGATCTTATAGACCTACATTATGGTCGCGCTCGAGTGTTGCAGATATGGTTTCACGTGCTTTACATTCCACTGTCACTGACTCATTGTTTCTTGGTTATATCAAATTTATCAGCGTACGATGGGAAGGACCCCATTACTGTCCTATGGGAAATCTCCTGTGAGCTACTACAAGCTAGCTAGTTTCGCCTATTTGATTATCTCACAGAAATTCCCTAAGCAGACTGAAGACGTGTACCACGAGACCCACGGTCTTCCACCGTGTGAACGATTGGCAAAAGCTGAGGTTTGCCAAGCTCCACTCGGAGACTAGTAGCCTCGAGCTCTATACGATGCTAGTATGAATGACATTCGGAATTATTTCCATCTCCATATGATCGGATCCATGACGACGATAGCACGCTGTCCAACACTGGCATTATACTGACAGTGAGTGTATGTCATTATTTTCTCATCATTAGACGGCCCTTTTCACGCTCCAGGTATCGGGGAACCTATGTCATAATGTCCCTAGTGCCGAAGTCGGCCTATGACACTATGTGATCTTTGACCATGAGATAGCATGACAACCTGTTCCGATACGTCCCTGCATAGTTTAAAATCCACTTCCGAGGAGAACCCCCTGATAAAAGACCGCGGGTGAATTCATGAGTGCGACTTTATTTCTCGCCCCGCTTGTTGGGCCGACCCCATCATCCTCCCGTTGCCCCAAGCAATGTCATGGTCATCACCATAGTACGTGTCGTTTTATTTGTCACTTGGCGTTAGTTCTGCGCTGTTGTATGTTGATGCAATCTACATAACCATCATCCAGCGCGTTCGTACCGCCATTAGATCGATATGCGGTCTTGGTGCCAATACAAGTATCGTAAGTTGTCTCCTCCCCGCACTTCCATCGCGTCGTTTTCAACACGGATTAATTCGACACTATGCTCCTCCTGCACAGCGATACTTCATTTGTAGGTGTTACCTCAGTGCGAGTTTTAAACACACCGGGGTCTATCTTTTGGCGTCCAGATAATTGGCTACCTCTTGAACTTTTGTCTTCTCGGTGTTATGAGTGTTCAAGTCTGTTAGTGGCCTCTTCCATGCCAAAGCCATGTCAGACTGACGAGATAACCTATTCAATAGGTAGATACGCCACATGCTTTCGTTGCGATGCGAGATGCCTTCAGCTCGCAGGTGAGCGAGTTCATTTTTATTCGATCCAATTCCGCGCTCAATCATACCTGCAGTACTCTTGGTGTTCATCCTAGAAGTATTTAACAGCGTCCTCGTCCTGTATAGTGCTATTTCTGGAGCCAGTATTCGCTGTATGTCATGTCTCCTCACTGGGCAGAGGGAGTACCTCTTGTACGGGGTGCCCACGTGCGACATGATTTCCACATGGGCTTTCAAGACGTTGTGCGTTCTCACCGGGTTATGTACGTGACTATACTTCCCCCTTGAATCCTGTTGCGATAGCTGATAGCGTTGTATGATAGCCTCATCCATAGTGCAAGTATTTTTTGCGTGGAGGATCTGGGTTCTTGGAAAATCCATCTGGATCCCAATAATGATCACGGGCGTCAGTGGCACTCCTTCTCTCCTTGTCTCAGATTTAAACACATGTCGTAGCTGTCATCGGCCCAATGTATCCTGCTTGCGATCGATGGAATGGTGGTAACTTGTCAACGAATATCCATTCCATTCCGCTGATTCGTCTGTATCTCGCAGAACAGTTACAATCCGGATTTGGGTGTTTTTGATACGGACGGTGCTGTGGTGAGTAATCTTGTGGAAGACATTCATGAATAGAGCCTGGGGTAGTACATGTTTGCTGAGCCTCGAAGGCATGGTTACTCGTCAGCGCTTTCTGTGACATCGTCATCACGATCCGCACTACTCAACTCGTATGTATCTAGATGTCCACGTCGTTCATTGAACTCACGTCTCTCTCTCTCTCTATAGCTCCTGCGAAGTCGGAAGGCATCCGGCTGTCCAGCGACCCAGCTGCTCGTTCGGAAACTCGTCGAGTTGACAATCCAAACGGGTCTAGTCACTGTCATCGCAACGTTGCTGGAGTTTGCGATCGCCCGGCAGTTCGGAATCGCACACCATAGTATGCAAGTTCTCTTCGAACTCATCTCCTGGGACCTCTCCGTTGACGCGCTGACTCCTAGATTCTATTTTCTGTCAAAAGTGTGAGCGCACCCCAGCCCTTACCTTTCAATTTGGATCTCAAGCGTTCTCACATCCCTTTGCTCTTTTGATATGACTGCCATAACGAGACAGATATGCCAACTGTCTGCTCAACACGCTCAACGCCCGGTCGGCCATGAAAGAAGAGCCTAAACACGACCCCGCGAGCTCCTTATCGGAAGAGATCATCTCTCCCCCGCCCCCCGCCCCTGTCCCCTCCTTCGAAGCCGGCGCGTCGGACACTGTCCCGCTCACTGTTTCCTCACTACGACCGTTACCGCCCCTGCCCCCCGCCGTCCAGGCCCGGGCCAGTACTACCACCGTACACCGTGAAACTTGGCATGGTAGTAAACGGGCTTCGTACGCACTCGAGCTCGAGCTTGGGCTGCGCGGAATGCAAATGTATTTGGAACCAGGCCGAAATTAAAATCGAAGCCTGGGTGACACTGCAAACAATCGGAGTCCGAATTAGGGATCGTCCTGCAGGGCACCGTTTGTAGAGACTCAGAGCGCGAAGGGTAGCGGGTCCTGCGGAGCGCCGACGGAGAGAGGAGAGAGAGAGCAGGTAGCGGGACCCGAATGATCGTAATCTAATATGATGACCATCGTACGAGTGCCTGGGCCGTACGCTCAGACGCCTGTCCCATCGTCCCTCTGCAGGCAATGGGCCTTAGGGCCGAGTGAACGTTTGAACACCTATTTGCACAGCCTGCTGCAGCTTGGAAAGAAGGCCCCGGCCCACAGGGCAAGGCGGGCAGGATCGAATATTGCCACCGTGCTAGTGTACGGTTTTCGAGATCATTCAGGGGAAGTGACCTGCCAAGGCCAGGGTCAAGCTGATTACCTCGACGAGCTCGAATATACTAGTGCAGCCCGCCCAGAGCTCGAGGGTCGGAGCAACGTGAGCTCTACACTGCTTCTACGCCCCATCGCACGGTCAACCGTAAAAGAAAAATGCAACTTGCATTATCACCGCCGTCGAATACCTCCGCACAGCAGCCATTTACACGCTATCAGTACCAGTGCCTGGCATGACCATCTCCCCGACGGCCGGAACCTTCTCTCTCGACTGCACGTAACTAGGTTAGGCCTGGCATTGCAAAGGGGTAAGACAAACTCACTTGCATCAACAAATCCGCATCAATCTCGGGCAACATCTCCCGCGAATCGCCAGACAGGGGTACCACCTCCCACCTCGTTGGCGCATTCTCGATACAGAGACAAATGTCTGCCGGGATATGGGCGCCGTGCTCAGCATTGAAGTCCTCGCGCACCTGGCGTTCCTCTACGAGCAGGTGCGCGGATGGGTGAGTGAAAGGGGCGAGATAGTCATGAAACAGACCAGGCCACACTCGACTTACCAGAGGATAAGGCATTCAGTTGGGACATCATACCCTCGACAATCTTCTCCGCCGCTTCTCTGTATTGTCGCCGTCTCGCGATCTCGATGAGTAGTTTATGGAACGAGGATTGGTATTGGACAAATCGGTGGTGCAGGTCGTCCACAACCAGCAACCGTTGCCGGAGGCCTTCCAGGAGATCCTCGCAGTCCGCCTGTCCGACAGACCCACACAAAGAACCCGATTGAGAGAGCGTGCACGGGCTCGGATGCGAAAGGAAAACGCACCTCGACCTCCTGTTGCTTCTGAAGCATGTCAGACATGATATCGCCCAGTTCATCTAGATTATCTAGGATACTACGACTTGCGTCTACTCGCTCTCTTGCAGTAGTCTTTCCCAGCTCCAACTTCTCGCTAAATGTTAACATGAGCGATTGATATCGTCCGCGCCAGCAGTCGATGCGCTGACTCACTAAGCTTCTTCAATAAAATGCACGTCTTGTTCGAGCTCCTCCATGATCACAGGAAGCTCGTCCGTGTCTTGGTGCATTGCTACAAAACGAAAACGTATCCGCAGATAAACGATGAGACAAGTCGGTCGGTTCATCACAACAACCTACCTTGCATTTCTTCTTCTGAATGGGCAACCCCGGCCTCGCTGTCGTGTAGGGCGTCAGCCATTTGACCATAATGCGACGCTAGACTCTCGAGGTGTCTTGCCATCACGGTAGTCGTCTTCTCCTGCGAAGCAATCAAGGCTTCGATCGAAGGCAGACGAGCGTCCGAAGAAACCGGTAGCGATTCGCGAATTGAGGAGACCGTGGTCAAGAGGGTCTCCGGGTAGTCATACGTCGCCGACATGACGTCCTGAGTGTATGAAACGGATGTGAGTGTCGGTAACCCAATGAGAGAAGAATGTCGCGTCCTGCAATGACGGCGAGGGACGGGCAGCAGGACAACGAAAGAGGGAAGACGCACGTCGAACCGCGTCCGATCGCTCTCCACGGTATCCAACACCTGCTCGATCCCGCTCTCGTCGACAAAGTCCCTCAACGTCTTCCACGTCGACCGATTGACAGGCTTGGTCGGGGGCCTCTTCTCGAACACGTTGCCGCGGACGGTGGCGGACGGGCTCTGGGTTGGGTCGACGATGCCGTTCAGGTTCGAATCCTTGTCTTTTTCCTCATCCTTATCTTTGACCTTGTCGAGGGAATGCTGGCTGCCAAAGAGGGAAGAGGCAGACGAGGTCTCGTGAAAGCCTGGTGGGACGAACTGTGTACCCAGGGATTCGAGAATTGTATCGAGGGCGGAGGCACTCTCTGAACGGACGGCGTCCCATTCCTGCAGAAGAAAGGAATGAGAAGACTATCATGTGGTGAGGACCCGAACGTACGCGGATCTGCTTGTCCAGCTGCGCACGTTTGAGCTCAAGACACTTAGCCACGCTAGCGGCGAGCTGGGTGGTGGAAGGACGTAAGATATAGAATATGAGTTGATATTGGTGTACCTTGAGCTGTTTGATGACGGCCTCGCTGATCCACTTTACCTTTGCGTCGAGGGCAAGGACGTCTAGAGCACACTGGGCGGAGGCGTTAGTGAGGGCATTCGCCTTTGAGCAGAGTTGCTCTCCGTGTTGAAGGGCCTTCTTAGACTGAAGCACAAGCGAGACAAGATGAGGCTGCTCTGCGCGAGAAGGAGACGGCGAAGTTGCCATCAAGTAACACAACACAAATGTTCTAATTTCACACCACGACATGGCTGTGCTTATACTACATACTACTCGCACTTCTTGACAATGTTCTTTTCCTATAATAAATCAAGTTCACCGTCGTTCGAAATTCTACCAAACCTACCTGATAGTTAGTCTTCTTGCCAGTGTTTGCATTCTTGATGCCATATCTTAGGTCCTGTGGCCAGTCAGAAAGGCTCTGCCAGTTAACCGGCGACGTACTGGTCCTGACCCGTGCACGTCGACAATTTCGCCAATGCTGTGCGAGACGTTGTCGTTGGCACCTCCGACAGGCCTATACTCGACCTTGTCTCCTTTCTGTACCCCCTAGGTCAGCGTACGCTCGATACTGCCAGCAGGTGCATCACCTGATACTGTGGTTCTGTTGTTTCGGCCTGCCTCGGTCGTCAGCAACGATCCCACCGAAAAAAGGGAGTGAATTCACCATGTGTGAGGGAACAAAAGGACCGAGATGCAAAAAAAAGAAAATTCCCTGTTTATATACTCTAGCTTGAATGACGTCGATAACCTCCTGTCATGTCGATCTCTCCCACAAAAGGAATGTTTCCCCCACGATGGCGTGACCTCTCTCCGTGAGAACCAGATCTTAACTGAAACTGAATGTTGTTGTAAATGGCCGAGTCGAGTCTTCTCCAATCCGTCGACGAACAAAACCTTCTTCAAGTGAATTCTCCTATTTATTTTCGTGTTTTTGTTTCTGAATTTTGACCACAGGCCGCGCTTGAACATCCTTTCGAGCCCACCAACGAGGTTCCGCTCAGCTCGCCATCCACATCCACCACCACCGTCTCGTCCACAGAGTCCATATCTTCACCGGCTTCTTCTACCGAGGACGCCACTTGGCAGTCCACTTACGCCTCCCAAGTCTCGGAGTGGCGCGCCCAGTCCGCTTCCGCCCGCACCAAAGCCGAGCTCACTCGTGCAGAGTGGGAAACCGTCCGAGCCCGCGAAGCAGCCGAACGTAGCGCCCGCGGTCAGCCACCCGAATCGTGGGACCACCTCGGCGATCACATCACCGCTTCCACCGCCGCCGCGAGCGAAGTTGTCGCCCAGTCCCTTTCCTCGTCCGTCGTCTCCCTCTCCGCGTCTCAGTCGCAGTTGCCGCAATCACACATGCAATCAGAATCAGAGGAAATCGAATGCCCAGAAACCACACCGCCACGTGGTAAGGAGACCGGCTCGCCGACTCAGCCTTGGGAGCACATCTCGGCCTCGCCCTCTTCGTCATACCCATCCATGTCCTTCCCCGATGCCTCCTTACCCCAGTCTCCAGCTCACCGTCATACGTTGCTCCCCCATCCATCGGACTCTGTACCGGGTTCCAAAGCAGAGCAGGGACCCCCTCCCTCCACCCTCCCCTCCATCATGGACAACAGGGTTGCTCCACGGACACGACTGTCACTCGTACTATCCTCGCTTGCTATTAACTTGCTCCTTCCGTTCATTAACGGTGTCATGCTGGGTTTCGGGGAGATATTCGCAAAAAACGTTATCGTAGGATGGTTAGGTTGGAAAACTACGCGGCCTGGAAGTACAGCAGCTGGTCTCGGAATCCGGCGGTGATACTCCCCTCGCGAGTGATGTGATGTGATGTAAGTACATATAATGTCAGGTCTAGGTTTATAGATCGACCTCGTCATCTATGGTCTACGTACATTGCTAGATCATATCAGTGAGAAGTAAAGCGCGCACGCAAGGCACTCGCGTGTAGATCAACGATGACCTTGTCCACCGCCAGTGGTCCCCTGTTCTGTCCCCTTCTTTTTTTGCCGTCTCTTACTAGTTTTCCCAGTCTTCTCTCCAGGTGGGGGAACATATTTCACGTCCCCAACTCGGACGTTTCTCCATGAACGCGCTGGATCCAACGGCTCTTTCACATAACACACTTCCCCCGGTGGCCCTGGTACTCGTCCTTCCTCTTCTCTATCTTCCCCTCTTGATGCCGATCGAGACATCGTCACCGTGGGCGTACTAAACGACGATACCTTTACCTTTCCCGTAGCCGAATTGAGCGAGAGTACAGTACGTGTCGCAGCCTGGGTAGTACGGATCGACGGCTGAGGCGTGCCCGGCCTACTCGCCGTCTGCATCTGTTGGCGTGACCCTTGCAACATCGGAAATGCCCCTTCAGCCGTACGCGCCTCCTCGATCGCCATCTGCCGCTCCTCTTCCTCCTTCGCCAGTTGCGCCGCCAACTCCGCCTCTAATTTCTCCACCAGCGCTGCGCGCACGTGGGAGTCGAGTAGGAGTTCGGAGCAGTGAGGGCAGGCACAGTGTGCTGGGTTGAGCTTGCACAGGATCAGACCGCAGCTTCGGCAGATCGGAACATCGGGAGAGACGACGTGTGTACGCGCTGCGTGGGTTGGAATGGACAAGGCGTATTGCAACGAGAGGGAAAGCGTACATACATTGGCAGAAACATCCGGCTTTGGGATCTTTCTGGGGGTGACCGGAACATTCGCGGGCGCCGGAGAGGCGAGCTTCAAGCGAGCGGACGGGTTGGCTCTTGAGCGGTTCTGGTATCGCGTCACGGTTGTTGGCCTTTCCCTTTTTCTGCGGCTGTTTTTGTGCGAGTGAGCGGTGATTGAGGCGATCTGAGACGAGCGAGCTAGACCACGGCGTCGCTGGCATGGCGGATGAGGTGAGGTAAGCCTACAAATATAAGCGAATAGTATTTTATTGCCTAGGACAATAATCTCCGTAGAAACGTGCCAGAATTGGGCGTTTCGAAAGGGAGTGGTAAGTGATCTTCTGCACCATCCGTCGCGGCATGCTAACTCACTAGAATTGATTGACGATCGTTTGGCGCTAGATATTTCTACTGGGGGCTCGTAAAGACCTCCTGCAAGAAATAATTCTCAACGATCCAGACGAGAATATCCCTCGGGTAGCGTCCCTGTATCAGGCAAATCTGCTGTGATTCACTCGATCACCCGACTCTTCGATGGGAAAGAGCGGTTGGGCTCTTCGTGTTGCCTTACCCAGCACAGACATCGCAAAGTAATTGCGCGGGACCTAGGTGGTCACGATATAAAGTACAGGTGATTGACGTCGACGCCCGTCGATCTTATAACCAACTCTTCGTTTCCGTCCAGTTTTCACGTGCTGGCAGTTTATAAAGGAATAACCGATGTTTCCCGAGGAGGTCGTCAATGAAGACACTGGAAAGTTCGCATACGACTGGCCCCACGAGTACGCGAGGCCAAGCAGCGGTGTTGTTGTTGATTGCTAGTCCAAATTCATGACATATCATGCTCCGGTAGGTACCAATTGTACGTGCTATAATTTATCAGATATGAAATGAAATGCAAAAAAAAGCCTCCAAAGTACACTAATAAACATTGTCTCTAATAGATCATAGCAGCGACACAGCAAGCCATCCACTAGTTCTCGTATGTGCTCATTTAGACTTCCTTGTGCATTGACCCTAAGATTTCAATTTCATTTGTCGTCATCTCTTTTACACCATCCATCACCAGGTTTTGTGCAGGAATAGCTGACTGAAGACCACTCAAGTCAGACTCCGACATATGTATAGGCTCCAATAATCACCTGATGAAGCCAAGTCGAATCCGACACACCCTACATTTCGTTTACATTGTGTTGGACTCCCGCCCTTGCACACCGGTGGACCGGTCATGGTCGATCTCTTTCGTTCCACATTACAGGCTACCATGCTGCTCTACGTCAAGTGCCGCCAGCTCGAGCCTAGCTTCATTCATCTCAGCCACAGTTTGCAG
>JBBPME010000358.1:0-21997 GCA_038090155.1 Rossbeevera pachydermis
TTTCCCTTGCTCTCTGGAGCCCCTCTTGCACCTCCCAGCCTCTAGGCCCTTTACCCTAATGACTCTTACCCTTACCCTTTACCCTTTGCCCTTTAGTCATCCGCAGTCTTCGTGACTCATTCCCAACTGCGGATTACCAACCTCCATTACTTGTGATGACTCACCTGGTGTCGTCATCCGCTTAGTGTGACTCTGACTCATCTGCAGTCACCATGACTCATTATTTGTAACCATTACTCATCTGTAGTTATTCTGACTCATCTTCACTACTGCGGATTACTCACCATCCTGTTGAGTGAGCCTAGACACTATACAGCGCCGACTGCCACACGCGAAGCGAGAACCAAAGAAATGAATAAAAGAACTAGCAAGAAGACAAGGAGACTGTCTATGCGTAATTCGACAAGAACAGAATGGGGAGACATCCTGCTAACTATCCTACTTATATACTATATGCCTTAAGGCTACCATGTGTTCGCTATCTATGACGTCAATGGGAATGCTATGCTATGCTATGCACCATGAGGTGATCCATGAGGTAAACATGCCTTTACCATGCACCAGGCTATATGCCATGAGGCATTATCTCTACCATGAGGATACCATGCCTATGCAATGCACTATCCATGCTATAACAATGAGGTGTGATGTAATGGTCTAGATCAATGATGTCATGGGGCTAGAGCGATGACGAATGCTATGCTATGATGTCATGGTCTAGAACTAATGACCAATGCTATGCAATCACGTGACTATGTATGCAATGAGCGAGCGCTAAGAAGCGGGCATCTATGTTAATGCTATGACGGGCGGTTAAGCGAGCGTCTGATGTGGGCGTCTAAGGACAATGCCATGTAAGACGGACAACTATTCAATGGTTCAATAGCGGGCACTTAGGCAAGCGCTTAAGACAATAGCTATGGTTTTGAGGGTTTTATAACACATCCTTCCATCATGTTCCGTGATGTTCCATCTGCTTATTCATCCTCATTTCCCTGTACTATATAAACCCCTTCATACTCTCCGTATCCCCTAAGCTAGATCTCCTCTGTACTCTCGTACCTCCTGCAATCTAGCCACTCTTGCTCTTCCTTTCATTGGGTGAATCTCTGCAAGTCTTCGTCCTACTTTTGACTGGATGCTTGACTAGTAACACTCCACTTGATTGTGTTACAAGTCGCTTCTACATTTGATAGAACGACACCAGCAACCACCACCTCAAAGCGGTACCCCTCATCCTCCGTTCATTGTGACCTTTGATCTTGATGATACCTTGTCCTTGGTCATCTATTCCGACGATATCTTGAACCCTCCATTTCACAGAGGCTATGCTCATCCCTACCTGGGCCAAGTGTAACATTGTGTGTGCTGGAGTTCTTCAATGACTTTAGCAGTCTTCTCCTGCAACCATGCCATATCTTGGGCACCCTTTGGATCTCAGTAATGTGCTTGCAATTGCAGACCAATAAGGATTGTAGGAAACTGCTTTGTGGGAATTTTGCAATGACCATTGCTTTCTTGCAATCTCTCTTCATTCCATTGAGATTTCTGACATATTGGACAGTTCTCTAGGTTTCATATGATCCTGTGAATGCTAGGCAAGAATTGGGACACATATTGTGCATGACATGCTCCACTCCAGTGTTTGCAGCAAGATGAGACTCAACTCCCTTGAAAGAAAGGCACTCATGGACATCATGGGCACCTGGAAAGCAGCCTTGCATTGAGGAAATGATTCCATTGTACATGCATTGAGATGCATGCTGGAGCAAGAGGTATGATCAAATGCTATGACAAATACCCATATTTTGAATGACCAGTTGTGTGCACAATGGATTACAGATTTTTTCAATCATTGCAGGTGTCATCTTTGCAATCAGATCCTCCAACTGTGCATTCTTTATGATCATGACAAAATCCATTGCTTCCTGTAGCTTGGGGAGAATAATTGATCTGGAGATTACATCCAGATCAATTGAAGCAGGACGTCTTTGGTTATATACAAGTCATATAGGTGGATCTTGGACTTGTGCTAGAGAAGGTCTGTTTGGTGAAGGAGATCTTGGAGGGAGGTCATCTGGTTGGTTTTCCTCATGAGGCAGATTTTGACCATCAGGTTGTGAGTCTTGATGAACATTAGAGAGTTCCTCATCGTTCCCTAAAAGATCTAAGGGTGTTTCTGTAGCGAACACTATCGAGTATGCCCTAGATGAGAGCACAATGAGAGAAAGGGGATATGCCTGTTGATATGGTGGGCCAATAAAAGAAGGACTGTTGCGATTCTAGCAGTCGTCACTAGATTAAGCACCTACAGCGCCTACTTCTTCTCTATCATTTTCTCTAAGTCCCAAAGTGCCTTAAATGTAGTATAAGTGCTCAGTCCTTGAACATACTCTAGCACAGCTTTGCTTACTAATATGACATCATAGTCTAGACTGACACACTGTAAACGCAAGGCATGCTTCTCTTCCATTCTGCATTGGAACAAGCCAGTCTTGTTCTCATTGGAATACCCTTTCAACACCTTTTTTTCCTAGTTCTTGAGTTTGAGTGAATCAGCACCTAAGTGTTGCTAAGGTTGCCTTCAAGGACTCAAAGATAAAGTAAGAGCTTGTGAAGGAAGCTCTAGGATGTTGCAAACCTGCTTCCTACAAAACTTAACTTTACTCTAACCCAACCCTATGGTCTCCCAATCTGTAACCCTAATTCTTTCCTCAATCTACCACTATATGAGTGTGCACTTATCATATCATATCTCTTCTTAGATTATTATTATCAGGCCTTGTTAGTGCCTATCACTGGCTCATAGCCCCTTGCTGACTAAGCACAGCACTGCCCCTACTCTGGACCTCACCTTTACCCTTCACCTTGTCACTTATGACATCATGGTCTAGCCCACCTCATGGCTACCTCATGTCTTCTATCTATGATGTACTGCCTCATGGATTACTTCATGGTACACTGCCTTGCCTCATTACTGACATGTGGTACATCGCCTTATGCCTCATGGCATACACACTGTTACTTTAGGGTAGACATAGTTACATGGCCCATGCCTTGTATTCCATAGTATAAATACTTGACCCCCTTGAGTCCTAGACCCCAGTCTAGTTCTCTTGGGCATTGGTGTACAACCTAGCCTGTCTTGATGACCATTGCTTCCCCAACCCTCTTCTGAGATCCTAGTGCTCCACCACAAGTATTCATCTTTATCTTTGAGCACTTCTCCTCTCTTGGCCCACCATATTGATGGGCATACTCTCCACTCTTCATAAGTGCCCTCATCTAGGGCATACTTGATAGTGTTTGCTACATAGGATCTCAGCAATGGGATAAGGGATTCACTGGTCACCAATGAAGGATCTAGTGGACACTATTACCCAAGAGAACTATCTCCTAGTAGTACAATGGACAATGATCAATGATCAATGACAGTACTTACAAGCTCAACTTCAACTGTCGAATGAAAATGATGGTGTAACAATAATGTAAGCAACATATTAAAAATGATCTTGCCATTAGTCCTACTACAAGTATACTGCTTCAACTCTAATAAGAGTTCAGCTCACGACCCATCAGTCTCAGTACAAGACGACGTCATGAGACACCGCAACCCATCCACGTGTACCCCCCGTCGTCGCACCAACTCCACGCTCGTCATCGTCGTTCTCAACTCCAGCTCCATCTTTAAAAACACACATCGGTAAATCATCGAGGGGAAGCCAAAAACACGTACCTGCAACAACTTATCCGGCTGCCACATCCTCGTCGGCAAATTCTCCAACGCGACATATACAGCTGAGATCGACTCGCACTGTATCAGCTCCTGTTCGTTCCCCTTCAAGATCGCGAGTGCGATTCGAAACAGGACACCCAGCCCGTCCACGAGAAAGACGTCCCACACCCGAAAGAGGGTCTAAGAAGGGCCTGAACATCCCGAACACATACGCATGAGCATCGACGCGACTTACCTCGATCGGCAGACAATCCGTAAATAACGACAGGAACCACGAAAAACAGATCGCAGCGAGGTCCACGCCTAGCTCGACCAAGTGCGCGTGCAACCGCGGCAACATCTCCTGCACATAGTCTAGCAACACCAACGGGCACGCGCGCGAAGGTAACAACGACGGCGAGAAAAAGTCATCCGGCAAGATTCGCTCGATGATCGCCGACAGGACCCAGAACGCCTCTTCCTCGTCCGCATGTACGAGCAACAGCGTCGACGTGACAAGGTTCATACCTTGGCAATAGCCTACCCCGGGATTGCGTCTGAAAAACAGTGAGAACGACCCACCCAAACGGTAAAAAAAAAGAGACAGCGAAGCACTGACCGACTGTACGCCATCAACACCCGACGAAGCTTATGCACCCCGACCCCATCCCCCCCAAAGAAAATATTCAACGGCATCGTCCGCCCAATATCCTTGTCAATCTCGTTCCTCACCAACGCATGATGCCCACCCACGTCCTCCTTGCCATCCGCCTCGGCCTGCACTAACAAATCCCTAAACAACCCCGGTTCGCGCATCTCCAACCCCCCACTACACTCCAGCCACACCTTGGACCGATACACCAACGGAATACCCCCACGGACCAATCTATCAAACTGCGCCCGCTCGTCGCGATTTGAAGACAGTCCGAGCTGCGCAAACCCAATCAAGCCCTCGGTATGCGCCAGCTCTTCCTCCTCATCCATCGTCCCTAGCCCTTGGAACCCTGTCGCAGTCGTCGTCATCGCGGAGAGTACCTTTGCACCACCCATCCTAGCGACCCGGTTCCGCTGTCTGACGAAAGCGTCCCACTCTTTCCTGGCAGACATCTGTCGCCCATCGTGGATCTTGGTCAGGTCGTCCAACAACACCCGGATCGTGTTCGCGCACACGTGGCGTGGCGTGCTCGCGGTCACCACCAGAACAGACCCAGGGCTTCGATTCACCGGCAGCGACACAGGATCCGGCAAAGAGACCAACGTCGTCGACCGCCCGCGCTGCTTGCTCCGCGAAGAAGACCGACCGTCCTCAGGGGACGTCGTCGACTGGCCACCGCTTCCGCTCGTCCCCTCCGGCGTACCATCTCCTTTATCGCCGCTGTCAGGAAACACACCCCAGCCATCACACTCGCAAGGCCCCTTGATCACCCGAACCACATCCTTGCCCACCCCCGCCTCCTCATCCGACCAGGAATTACTCTCCTTCCGATCAGCGATCTTGACGCCCGTCAGACACGCAGGAGCCGTACTCCCACACTCTTTCGCCCGCGTCAACAACAGCACGTCGTACTGCGCCACGTCGTAGACGAACCCATATCGGTCCGTCATCAACGGTTGCTTCCGGCTCTCATCCTCGTCGTGTTGTTGGTGATAAAGGCTCATCCGCGACGTCGCGTTACTCGGAAGCGGAATCGAAAATTGGAAATCGGGCGCCGTCAGTGGCTTGTATTTGCGCGAGAGGTAGTGTGTAGGCGGTTTGGACGTCGCTGGGATAATCGACTCGAGCGGGACAGAGCCCGGTTTATTTGCCCCAGTCGGAGCCAGATTGGAGGAGCTTGAGTTGGCCACGGCGGCGGCGTCCGAGTTATTAGACCGCGTACCGCCCTCGAGCCCCCCAGTCATTTTTCTCTGTGGCGGCTGAGGCATGAACGCATTCAATATCGGTGCCGTCAGAGAAGCCGTGATGAGCCCGCCCGTCCTCGATCGTGACTTGCGCAAGACCTGCTGACCCTGGGTGTTCAACGCACGTGAGAGAAACTCGGTCGCCGCGGCGCCCTCGACGGGGCTTAGAGTGCCCCGTGCAACGACCTGGTGCTGTCCATGCCCATGCCCATGCCCCACATCCACTCCCGCCGGCCCCACCCGCACATCCTTGCGTTCTCCCCTCCGTTCCGCCCTCGCCTTTAGCGGCTCGCGAAAGACGATGTGTTCATCACATGCGTTCTGCACGAGCTCAAGCGCCAGTCGGCGGACGAGTGGCCCAGCGTCACGACCCTGGTCGACGAGAATACTACCAGGGTCCGAGGTCATGACACGCGTCGCGTGCGCGATCGCGCGCAACGACGCGCCCTGTGGTGCACGTTTCTCGTCTACGAGGGACGGGGATTGCATCGTCGATGTCTCCGTTTTTGGCTCCGAGGAAGGATCGGACGATGTGGCCAGCTGTGGCGCAGAAGGAGCTGGAAAGAGTACCACCGCGTTCACGAGGACTGGGGAGGACGTCACAGACGGGAGACGTCCGTCCTGCGTAGGCTGCACCGGCAAGGTGCTCGGTAGCGTCTTGGTCGCCTTGCGCGGTTTAGCAGGTCCCATGGCGGATGTAGCGGGATTCAAGAGGGATATACCGAGGGATTCGAACACACTCTTGGTTTGCTTGCGCCGTCCTCCTCCGCGTTGAGAAGCACCATCAAGGACTTCAGGATTGGGGTTGGGATGGGGGGACGAAACAATATCTTTGCTCGCCGCTTCTTCTTTGATAGGCAGAACACGTGTATGCTTCGGCTTGCCTCTATTGAGCCAGGTGCCCATCCACTCGCCGATAGAGGCTCTATCCTGTCTTGGTATATTTACATGGGCCTCCTGGATATCCTCTACGAGAGTGTCGCCGTGTGATGATTGATCCGGAACCTCCTTTATGGGGGACGCATCGTTGGTATCCTGTGACTCTGCCCGGACCGTATTGTTTGATGTCGAGGAAGCGACGGCCTCGTTTTGTCCTAGCGGCACCTGGTCCTCCATCGCTTCCGTGAGATACGTTTTCAGCGACTGTATACGAATAAATGAATGGACATCCTGATGATTGCACACACACCGCAAGACTCCCCCGACGCTCCACCCGGCGTCTTTCGACTTCCTCACCACCCTCCTCCCTGTCGTCGTCGTCATCCACAAAGACGCTCTGCAACACGCGCCTTGCCACCTCCCGCTCCGACGGCATCATCTCCTGCAACAGCTCCTCCGCACGCACCTGCCGCTTCTCCTCCAGGGACCTCCTGCTCTCCTCGAGCTCGACCCGCGCACGCGACAACTGATGGAACGCGGACGAGAGCACGCGCAGGGCGGTGTGATACGGGTGCGCGGGGTGCGGATCTGTATCCGAGGGCGACTCGACTGTGCTGAGGTGTGCGATCGCGATCTGGATCGCTTCGTCCGAGTAGGTGTGCCAGTGGTGTGCGAGCACCTGGATATCCACAGACGAGGGTTGCCATCGGGGGCGCGCGGTGCCGGTGAGCGGTGGGGTCGGGCTGGGCGGCGGTGGCGGGATTATGTAGGTTGGGTCGCTATGGTAGGAATGGGAGACGACGAAGCGAGGGGGCGGTGGTGGCTGCGACTGGGGAGATCGCTGAAGGGACGCGGTGGAGGGCGGACGAGGGAGTCTCGTGTGCTCGCCGTTCGAGTCTGATTTCCCGAATCCGCGCACGCTGCCGTCCCAGTTCGGTCGTACGGGGTGTCCGCGTGCGGTTGAAGGATCCGTATCTGGTCCTAGCTTGTCGAGCTGGGCTTTGAGCGTGAAATAAGTGTTTTGTGGTGGGTCCTGGGTGGGTAGACGAGGTCGACGTCCGCGCGAGCTTGAGGGAAGTTCTTCGGATGGCAAGAGCGGGTGAAGATGTACGGGCGTCGGAGCCTGCACCGAAGGCGTCGAAGCCATCGAAGCTCTAGTTGAGAAAAGGGTAAGGAGACCGTGTGAGTCGCACTAGAAATGGGTTGGTTCAGCACGTCGTCGAAACCAGAGACGTCTCGTCAAGACAGGAAACAGTGCTGGGATAGCAGGGACATCTACTTTGCCTGCCTCGACCGCGCTGGTGTCCTCGAAGCCGGCAAGGAGGGGGGCGCGTGCGCACAAGAAAAGTCAAAGTACGAGACTAATTGCGCTAAAAGCTGGGCAAGTCCTCGTCTTCTCTTCCTTTTTCTTTCTTGCAGATCTCTTTCAATGTAGATTGAATATTTCAACAAACGTCGGATATTGGCCGAGCAGCAAAAAGATCTACTGGTGCAGTCCAAATTGCAGGCTCAAGCAGCCAAGTAGTAAAACGGTGTCGTTGCATGTACTCCACTCATTCAATGTGATTCTTGAGGTTGCCATGGAAGCACTCAATAGGGCGCTACAGCAACCATTCATGCATTATACAGATACGCCCATATCTGGAGCATCTTTTGATGCCAGTGACGAACAGCTTCGAATTCCTGCCATTCATCAGCCAACTCGACAACCCAGCTATGCGTCCTCAACCACGTGTAAAGTATAGTTATAGGTTTATTGCCCTATTTCATCGTTCGATATAACTCGGTGTCCGATGGTGGTCGTCTATTTTTAACAGCTCCACGGGGTTCGCATGCATCGCTCCTCTACTCCATTGAGATATGGACTTTGCGCCCTATCAAGTCGCCACGGCGTCGCCAAGGCCAACATGGTGCCTAAAACACAAGCTCAAGACGACGAATGGACGGTTTAAGATTTACCTGAACCTCCCATCAGCAAGAGGCTTAGTCAGTGACGAACGTTATCAGCACATGCATCCATCGGATCGGCCTGTTCGTCCTCGGGATGAGTCAGCTCGAGGGGACGTGACAAAAGTGCCGGTATTTCCGTGTGTAGCCGTCGGGATATCATTATCGAAGCTCAAGCTAAATCGGGGTCACGAGCATGTGGATCGGCCGAACAGTCTTTGTGGGGGTTCGGTCGACTCCTCCCTCGTTGCCAGCGCCGAGGGGTGGACGACCATCTACGCGGAAGATCGCTGGACGTTCACATGAACGGATATTCCGCGTGTGGTATGCGGGGTCTTTCAATTATAGCCACAAATTTTTTCGCGATGCACCGACCATGATGTGATTTATCCGAGAGTCGCGTGAGCGTGATCCACGAGTTGATATTTATATCTTGCCGGGATATCTTTCTTTCTTATGGACCAACCGGGAGCCAGAGAAAAGCTCGGACACAGCACCACCACTGTCCTTCTTTTCCGTTCGCAAGGTCATTCATTTCGCTCGAGCGCTGCCTGAAATTCCCGGGCTGGGAGGGGAGGGAAAAGCTAACGATATTAGTTTTAGATCGACGTCCTCACGACGGAAACAAAAAAAGGTCAAGGAGGGTGATACATATAGTCGCGCGATAGGACCCCGTTCCCGCTCTTCCTCCTGCATCCCCCCAAATGTCTTGGTTAAAGGGCAAAGACTGGACGACGGGCGTCGAGTACTCGAGCTTGTTCCATTCGGGCTTGTGGGCCATCTCGCAGGGATCACGTGCCCGTCTTGGGCGGGCATGTTCGATCGGATCGAGTTCGCGGCGAGAGAAGGAACCGAAGGCAAAGAGAAGACGCCGACCGAGTCTCCCTGGGCTGGTGACGGACTCGAGGCTTGCACCTCCGCCCCGTCCTGCGAGACCGGCGTCTGTTGCGGTGACTAATGAAACCAAGTGAGTGTGTACGACGAGCAAGGATAGGACGGTGCTGATATGGTGGAATAGAAAGACAATAAAGGAGGACTGGGCGTGGATGTTGGAGGAGTCTAGTCCTGAGCTGAAGGCGTACGATGTTGTACTAGAAGAGGAGACGGACTGGCGACAGTTCCATGTTGATTGGTTGCTATGATAATTAGATAATACAAGCCAACGATGCCTGCAAAGTACTCGCACGTCAAGAAACGCCCGGCGCACAAGAAAAAGCAGCGTCATGGACAACAAACGGCGACGATTCCAGCGGGAATATCCAACGCGATGACCGCCGTCTCCCAGCTCGAACGCGCCATCGCTCGCATATTCCTTCTCCGTTTCGAACAGGACATCGCCCGACTCTTCTCCACTCACATCTACTGCGTCGCACTCATTTATCTCCCCACATTCGTCATGCGCTGCATCTCCGTCGCAGGTCCGGGTTGGGTCGCTCACAACGCAGACAGCGACGACGTCAAGGACTTCTTCCGCTCCGTACTCAGCATGCAACTCCGTCAGTCCGGCGAACGCGTCGCCACGAAGAGCGTCCTCTGGTCTTACACAGCCCTCAGAGACTTTGTACGTTCTCTCTCCCTTTTCATTCCCGTCCTCACACCCTCCAAGGCCCTCTCCAACAACGTCCCCGTCTGTCGCAACCGCGGTCTCCACTCCCTCCGTCTCCTCCCCCACTACGACGCCCTCAAGGCCCACCTCGACGTCCTCGAAGCTTTGCCACACCCCACATTCGCAAAACCACCCCATCTCGGCACATTGGCAGAAGGTCTCGAGGCCCTCGAAGAAGCCTGCGAACTCAAGTTTGGCGAAAAATCTCTCTTGCGCACCACTCCCCCGCCGGGCTGGGATCACCACTGGCAACTCAAGATCCGTATCGGCTACGAGCGTCTCTCTCAGACACTCTGGCGGGTCGCACGCGAGTTCGACGTCAGCGGTTACGGCAACGTCCTCCGCGAGAAGCTTACTACAAAGTGGTGCGACTGCGGTTGTTCGACAGATCATTTGGGTGAGGTCTGTGAGAAAACAGTCAGCGAAGACGAGGAGAACAGCGGCGTCCGTTCAGGGAAGCAGAGGGAGTGGGATGGTCGAGGTGCCTTCCATCCCTTCCTTTCTCTTCCTTCCTAATGTGCATATAGGGAGCGGCGTCCACGGATGGGAGACCGTAGAGGAAGAAGACGTCTGGGATCTCGATCTCGACTTTACCGGAAACGAATCCGAGGAGGAGGCAAATCCAGGATCCACAGAACCCGAGATGACCATCGCCCAGATCATGGAGGTGCGCTATCTCAGAGCCGAAAAGGAAAAAGAACTGGTACGTCCTCATTTCTTTCAAATCCTCCCTGCCCTCCTAATTCACTCGTGGAGGGAAACGCTGCTTTTCGGCGCGGTGATTACGATGTCGCCGTCCACCACTACCAAATGGCTCACACGGTGGAACCCGAAATGCCTCATTACCAGCTTAACATCGCAGCTGCATACCTCAAGCTTTCCAAGTAGGCGGCCTCGCCCCTTCCTTTTCTTTCTCTTCCTACCAAGCTTGCAGATGGATCGAAGCCGAGAGCGCGTGCTCGAAAGCCCTCAGCCAACACCGGAGCATCAAGGGCTACTATCGCCGAGCCAAAGCGCGGCGGATGATGGGACGTACGGACGAGGCCATTAAAGGTATCGTCTCTGAGGCTCCCCTTTCACAGCTATCCACCCACGCACCTATCTAGATCTCCGCGCGGCACTGAGGATACAGCCGTCGAACACAGAAGCGCTCGAGGAGATGGTTTCCCTGCTGCCACCGGCCTCACAGCCAACTCCGCCGCCCCCAAGTCTGTCCTCATACCCGTACCCGCACCCGGAAGAAGAGGCCACGTCTTCCTCTGTCGGCGGAACGTCCTCCAGCACGCCTCACGTGGGAGATGTCCCATACTCGAACACCACCACCAGCAATGCGTACCCCCAAGTCCCGAAACCCAAAGCCCAAAAGCAACTTCCGTTCGCGCGAACCAAGGCGGACGACAGAAGACTCAAGATCATGCTCATTCCGGTCGTGTTCGAGGTGCCCGAGTACAAATACGGTGCAGGTCCGACACACAAATCAACGCGGGCACAGAGGCTCGGCAAGGACTCTACGTCGACGAGCAAGACCAAGACCAAGACGGAGTCGTTTATCTATCCGAGTTGGGAAAAGTACACAGTCAAGCAGGTGGGGTGATGAGTCAGAGTGTCGTACTCGTGTACTGTCTATGTAGGATGCAGTGCTTGCTATTGCTTGCCTATTGTATGTTTTTTGGCCTCGTATCGAGTTACACGCATATAATTGCCCGTTCCAAAGGAAACCAGAACAGTGAGTTTAAAGACGGATAAAAGTCACGTCATTCTCGTCTCCACCTGTATGTCATCCTCCTCCCTCTCCGGGCCGCCGTCCGCAAAAACGATCGACGAACGGGCCACCCCATGGCTAGTAGATGAATTCGTTAAGCCGAAACCCGTGTCGATCCCGTTCCCTCCTGCGCCGTAAACCGTATGATGCGCATACATCTCCCGAATGTGCAACACGAGTCGTGGGGTAAGCGTGCATATAGGGATATCTTCCAGAAGATTCAGAGGTACCCATTCCATCGGACCCACTGCCGAAGGTCTTCCCAAGTTGAATAAAGTGTTGATGAGATTCCACATCAGCATGCTGGGGCAGTCAAACATACATGTCAGTCATCCATATTACAGGAGGAGAGGACATACGCAGAAAAGTAAGCCATGCCCTGCATGATCAGCAAGTTGATAAACGAGCCTAGTCGCCACTGTTTCGTGACTCTGTACATCTCAACCGAGCTGATCACAAACTGGATGACCACCAGCGTGAACATGATGCCTGAGTACACGAGTTGAGAGAGGTTAACCGCTTTGTTCCAGTTTGCGTATTGGTCGCCAAACGTGCAGAAAGTGAGATCAGAGCGCTGGGTGATAACTACGTGAAGCCACCTCAGTATGTTGCACGACAAAGTGGCTTTAACTTGTACATACCTACGAGATTCTTTGACTTGGAAACCATAATGCTTCCGATCAATGACGGAACGATTTCTCCGACGTAAGTAGCGAGGAGTATACTGAGGATAATCTTTGATCGATTATACATCGCCCAAATGCGTAGGATCATCACAGCTGCAATCAATACGAATCACTGCTTTGTCGTTCGGGTGAATAGCATCATGAATACTCACAATCGGCAGCGCAAATATACAGAAAAAGTACCCATTGATTGATGATCGCGAGCACCCAACCTCGGAATCATCTCTCAATCCAGCATACATGCGAAACAACAAGAAATACTCACAACTGTTCATTCAAGGCACAATGGGTGAACGAAGATCCAGACACGCAGTCAAGGGGGACACTCACAGCTGCAGGTCACTACGAGTCAGTGGCCCGTAAAGAGAGAAAGGAAGCAATTCTCACTTCGTTAGGACCGGGCCCGGGTAGAAAGGAGTTCCACCCTTTTACTTGGATGTACGGGTTAGTCATTCCCGACGCAACATACATTTGAGCGCCCTGGACATACATAAGGGATGGATCCTGATGAAGCAGGGATAATTAGTATTGGATAGACGACATGAAATGACTCTGAATGCACATAAAGCCGCAGAGCCCGAGATATCGAATCTGAGCAACGATTTAGCACTCAGTTATCACGGCGATAGCCACCAAGGGTTTACACGTACAATAATGAAGAGCATGGACACCGGGGTCCAAGGTCTGTCCTATAATTACAGTCTCGTGAAATATTACCATCTTAAAAAACGATGTTCTCAAACCCATATGTATTCAATCTATCCAAGTCGGTCAGAGTGATTTTTTGTGCATAATGACGTACAATACCTCACTCGAAAACGTGAGGACTGGAAATATAAAGTCAGAACAAACATTGGACGTGTGGAAGAAGGATTTACTATAATCATACGCGATGGAAGTGATGATCACAACTGCAACTCTTCAGAAACTCGTCGGGTTCGGATAAGAATGGGCGCACCGGAAGTATAATTATTTGTCTGAAGGTTGGTTTGCAGGGCAGAATCCATTGTGCGCACTGGGAGAAAAATAATGGGTGAGGTTCAGAGAGGCCGGGGTTCTACATCCAACTGCTACCCTCTGCTCTATTATACATAAAAATCAGGTTCAAGCTGATGAGGAGTCAGCGCTGATACATTAAGGGCCGGAATCCGAGAGTCCGTTGTAACGGATCATGTGGCCGTCTGCTGTAGCGCATCATGTGGCCGTCCTCTGTATGACATGTTACGTATATTCAGGGATTGCCGCACGACACTACTTTGAACTTGCTTTGGACTGCGCTATGTGCACATTGGGATGAGGGAGGTGTATTGTATGAGGAGTAACTACGTACAATGTGATGTAGGGAAATAGATGGTGGTGCATCTAAGGAGGGAGAAAGCGGCGAGGTGCGTAGCACCTTCCGGTCCGGAATGGCCTGCTGGGGCACAAGCTGCGAGGGTGGGTGGGACCGCCTCGCATTGCTGGACGTCGTGGTTGGTGCTTCTTTGCATTCTTGGGACCCAGTGGACGAGAATTGCGAGGTGATGAGTCTGGTGATGATAAGTCTCTAGATTCTGCCAACCTGCATTTCTGTATCGCTACAGAGACACCCTCCATCAACTTCAGGGTATTCCTGTGATTGGGCTGATGAATAGAGGGTCCGTAACAACCACCAGTAGACCTGATACGGATACAAATCCAAGGGCCTACCGTAATGCATCACTGCAGGCCATGAGTCCTGTACAGCGAGATGCCAAGTCCTAGATTCCGCAGATGAGTTTCTGTATAAGTTCATATGAACTTGTATTGCGCCAAGATGTGGTGTGACAGTCACACAGTTAACGTTTCCACATGGCCGCACTCTTCGAGTGTTCAAGTGAGTTTATCGATTTTACTGCCCGTAATAATTCTACTTGAACTTTTGTGCAGCTCCGGAACGTCACAGGCTAGACCAAGCCCTGCCTACTATACCCAACGAAATCTATCTTTCCATAATCGAACTAATTGCACCATCCACTGGCACTGGAACCCTCTTTCCATCGCAGCTCAGGATTTTATCCAATCTCTCGCGCACTTGCAGGTTCTTCGCCAATATTTGCCTTCCACGCATATTCGAGTTTGTAGTGTTTTCTGTTTCCCACCATCATTTTCATCCCGTACGGTACCCGGCATCGCTTGGATCTATCCTCTGCAAACAGATCGCCAAGGAGCAGCCTCTGGCACTTGCGCTTGCCTATTCAGTGAGGGGATGTCGCTTCCACTCATGTAGGGATGATCCATATGCGAGGGGCTGTATCGCTGCGACGTTGCTCATGAAGAACATCCGCAAACTCCAGTTTGAAAACTGTAACATTGATGGAGGGTACTGGGGGATGCTCGCGGCGCTACCGTCGCTCGATAATCTGGCATTCGATAACTGCCTCTTTCTGCAAAATCGAGCGCACACCGAGCCTAGGAAGGATCTCAAGCTGAAATTGTCTTGCGTTAGGGTGATTGATTGTTTTGCTGGGCATCAGGAGATCATTGCCTCCATCGATATGGCATACTTGCGCAACCTTACCATAAATTTCTGGGCTATCGATCGAAAGGAGGATTGGCTGCGACAACCTGCCCTCACAGAGTTGCACCTCTATTCTTTCTCCCCCTTTGACATGGACCCTTCCTACATCCCAGACTTGAATGTCGCCCTCATGAAGGCGCCGCGGTCTCTCAAGGTGCTGCGTTTCGTGGTCGATGAGGCAGCTGCTTGCAATATGGCTGTAAATGTCTTGGAAAGCATGATGAATGATTCTGCATGGAAGGATTTGTCTTCGCTTTGCGAGCTCAGGCTGCAAATGGAAGATGGAATGCCGGATTTGGTGGTAAGTCGGTTTGTGCCCATCACGATGTTCTATATTGTTTATGCGGTCACTTGACCATCTCCTAGGATTCTGGTATCGGTCTAATCGTAATTGGTTTGTAATTCCCCATGCTCATAGATCTACGCTGAACGGGGTCAGTTGTGTTCACTACTGATACCACAGAAAATTTGCCCGCGATGCAACGTATCCTTGACGGCAAGCTTGGCCCAATGTCTGTTCTGAGTAATCTAAAGTATATTGAATATTTCGGGAATGCTTTCCGTTTAGTGGATGGGAAGTGGTCGCAGGATGTATTGTAGACTGTAGTTTAGTAGTGCATCGACGCATGTACATCTCGAGGCTCGAGGCTCGGGGCTAGTGTTCGTATGGTCATGATGTGCGCTCGGTGACTCGGAGGTGCTGTGTGAGGAGCAGTTGCTGTCCTTCGTTTCATCGGTTGATGTCCAGTGTTGTATGTGAATTTAAGACTTTCAATCACCAAGCACCGGCTGTGGGCAGAAATGGATCCCCTCCAATAAATCGGAACAGTAAAGTTGGCCAACGACTTTGAATTGGACGAAGTCACGCTATCCTCCTTTCCATCTGTACATCTTTGCCATCATGTTCCCAGTCCCTCTCTTTCCCCGCCACCCGCAAATACCATCAACGAACGGCTCGCGTTGTGGCTAGACAACGTTGTCATGTCCCGTATCAATCCCATTCTCTCTTCCACCGTAAACTGTACTATGCTCATACATTTCCCGCATGTTCAAGATGAGTCGCGGGGCAAGCATGCATTTAGAAACATTTTGCACAATGCTTAGAGGTACCCCATTCCTTCGGATTCACTACCGAAAGACTCCCAAAGTCAAGTAAAGTTCTAAGGAGGTTCTATATCAACGCTGCGACAGAAATTCTACGCGTTAGCTCAGAGTATCCATGTTAGAGCGATGGAGTGGAACCAGAGCGTACGAAAAAAAGAAGTAAGCCATGCCTTGCATAAACAGCCGACGAATAAATGGGCCGAGTCGCCACTGCTTCGTGACTCTGTATATCTCAACAGAGCTGATCACAAAATTGATGATCGTCAGCATGCACATCAAGCCTGCGTGCTTGAGTTGAGAGACGCTAATTGCTTTATTCCACCCAGAAGGTAGAATGCCCAACGAGCAGAACGAAAAATGCGAGGTCGGATGGACAATCACTGCGTGAAGTCGCATCATTAATGGAGGAACATCAGTCAGTGACACGACACTCAGAGTCATCGGCACCATTGTCTACATACATCACTAGGCGTAAGATCAGCACCACTACAATCAACATGATGAGTCAATGCTTTTTTATTCAGGTAAATGATATTATGAATGCTCACAGTCGGCGGCGCAAATAAACACGAGAGTTGCGCATATGGTGGTGACCTCGAGCCCCATACCTTGGATTTATCTCTCAAACCCGCAG
The DNA here is from genome assembly GCA_038090155.1 of Rossbeevera pachydermis. NCBI lineage: Eukaryota > Fungi > Basidiomycota > Agaricomycetes > Boletales > Boletaceae > Leccinum > Leccinum pachyderme. The sequence continues at coordinate 16,772 of JBBPME010000358.1, forward strand.
ACACAAAACGACAGGAAGGAATACTTACAACTGTTCATTAGAACGATGCATGAACAGAGTTCAATCAGATGATGCATAAGTAATAATAATGGACACTCACAACTTTAGATGACCACCGAGTAAGTGAGTGGTCAGCAGCCTGCGTAATGGAGTTGGAAGGACGGGAGGAAAAACTGACTTTTTCAAGATCGTGTATAAAGCGGGAGGACCCCCCCTTCAACACGCAACCATTGAGAGTCCCGGACATGCATATGTAAGACATCATCCTGATGAACCAAGGGAGAATTAACATTGGACAAATGACATGAACGGCTCGAAGCCACATAATAGTTAGTAATCGTAATCCCGCTAAACCAGTTTCCTCCGCGATTCCCGGTAGGCGCTCTCCATCATGAAGATTCAGCGTACCTGTGTGTCACACCCATAAAATCTGCTCTAGCCCTCTGGAGAAAGACAGCATTTACCCACAGACCACACAAAGTAAATAACAGGTTGTCGTCCGCTGCGATTTACTTGCGGACCACCAGGACAGGTCCGGCTCTGTCCGGCTCAACCAGATTTTTCCCGAACGTTGAATCTAACATGACCACGTTCACCGAATGCACTGTACTACAACTACCTATGAAATAAGGCTGAGTTCCATGTTACATAATTGATGAATAAGAGGCCCACGAGTTATCACAGCAGAGACAAAATACTGCGAGGCAGAGGAGTCAGGACAACGACGCCATCGTCTGCTTGACTTCTCAATGATGATCTTCTCGAGGTTCAATGCAATCAGAACGGATCGGGCTTTGAAACTTGTGTTCCGTTCAACTTATTAACCTTGTTACCAAATTGTACAACTGAAATTACATTGAAATTATCTCATAAATACATACACTTCTACTAATCGGATTCTAGGTATCAACAGTTCGAACTTCGAATGATATTTCATCTTGTATGACTTATACGTTCGTACCACGTCCGGCGCGTCCATCATTTCCACGGACCCTCTCCTCCTTTGGACGTGATTGATGCGTCTGGCCAAGGTACCACAACACTGCCCCTCTCATTTCGTCCAACCATTCCTTCACAACGCTGTCGTCAAACACATTACTGTCGTACAAGACGTACATGCTTAGATGTCCTCGTAAACTCGCTGCACCGAGGTACAGCTCCGCTGGATGCATGTGCAGATAGAGCATGGTATAATCCATCGCGATTCTCGGGGTAGCATCAGAGGTAGACGACGGTGGGGGTGATGGTGATTGTGATTGCGATTGCGAGTGTGAAGGAGAGGCAACATAGCCAGCCCTGACTGGATGGGGTGCAGGTGAGTTGGGTGAGAGCGGGTGGGAGGAAGGTAAGGGATATTCAGATGGCAGTATCTGGTCGACCTAAGACAAGAATGATGAGGCGCTACCCAGAACAAAACTATATGAACGCATACATTACCAAGGCTGGACCCTCCGTGAGCCCAGACCGCAGGCATATCCGTAACAGCTAAAACTTCGCCGTCCGAATCCTCATGTGCCTCGCCAATTGAATCGCGGGCAGCGTTGAAGCGTTCCATCCACTTCAAAGCACCAAGCCGTGTACGCTCTAGGCGCGCCAAACTCACCGCACGAACGATCTCAAAGAATAACGGATGCTTCAAGTATGTCGTCGCCTGCTTCTTGACGAGCCCGGAACGATGCAAGAACCGGTCGAAAGTTAGGAGCTCCGAGAACGGTGGTGCACCGTCCGCCGAGATACGTTCCGAGTCGTGTTTAGGTAGCGTCATGAAGGGAAGCTGATAATAAAAAAAACTCAGGGACAATGTAAATTCGCCGCCGCCGCCATTGCCGATCCATGTCTTGTCGAGATAGGAACGCAGGTTGAGCGGAACTCCACTGATATGTGGTTGTCTCTTTCGATATTCCCATTCCTGCTGTGAAATCTCGCCGCGCAAGTACCGCCGATAAAGTACTCGGGTCATTGCCACCTGTGCGAGCGCGAGGTAGGCATTTCCGAAAGTGATGCCGTGCAGGCGACAGTTTGCAATCACGACAGCACTTTGCTCGTGAGTGAGCGTGGTGGAAACGTGACCGGTTCGTGCGGCAACGTTCGGGGTCGAGCGGGTAATGCGACCTGGAAGAGTGTGTCCACCCTATGAAATACCGTTAACTCATGACCCTGTTATCTAGACGCGAGAAATGGTCATAGTGAGACACCTACACTCACCTGCCTCTTGGACATTCTCAATTGGAATATCACGGCCGCGATTGCCCTCCGCCACCGTCGTCTGGCCGGACTAAGAGAGCGCAAATGTGCGGGCTCGAGCTCCGTCAAGGGAATTGCCATTGCCAGCCTCTCCTCTAGGGGTGCCTCAGAGAACCCCAAATCCGGCTCTCCACTCCTCGATAGCGTATCCAAGAAACTCCGCGCAAACGTGATGTTTGCTACCGCGTCCGTGATGCAATGGGCCATCAATGTTATCAAGTGAAGAGCATGCGTGTTGTCAGAGTTGGTTTCGCGGAAGACGTACAACTGCACGAGCAGGTCCTCAGAGAGCAGACGCGGGCCATTCAACATAGCAGTCGCTCGCCGCTGGGCTTCTTCCACATTGGCTACTTCCCCAAAGACGATTTCCCGCTGTCGAAGGACAGAGAGGTTGTGTTCGCGAACGACAAAGTGAGGCGCCGAGGCAAATCCTGTGTTGTTACCACCGGTACTTGCACAACCGTTACATCCTTCCGCGGTGTTGAGAAAGAGGGGGCCAGTCGCACCTTGCACGATGGCCCCAGCGAGTGGGAAACGCCTCTTAGTAGATAACCATGCGCTCGTGATGTTGGCTTCGGAGAATATATGATTATCTTGGGAACCGTTATGGAGACGGAGGCGAAAGTGCTGAAGGATATCTAGGCTGCCGTTGAAGAGGCCATCCCAGAGAAAACTAACTTCGGTCGCATCCAGAGGGCGTCTGAAAGTGCGCCCCTGGGTTGGATCGACGTCGACCAAGGTCCAACCAGGCATGAATGGGGTGATTGAGAAAAGGCTTGGGGTCATCTTTGGGTCATCTTTATGTAAAAGTATTCTCTCAGGGGGGCTGTGGGGTTCCTGTCGGTGAACGTTTGTCGGCAGGGGATTAGTCAGCTGTCTTGGTTTGTTGTCGTTGGGCTTCGAAGCCTTTGCGCTGGCACTTGAAAGTAGTCCTTGCTCGTGCCATGCTCGGTTTGGACTTCAGGCGGCTCGGAGTGAAGCTTATCACAACCACATAAATGAAGAGGATTGGAGGATTCAGCTTGGTGAATGCCAGCCTACTACCCTTTCCTAGTCGTTTCCACTAGCCGAGCTAGAAGAAGCCATGTTGGCAGATTCCAGTGGCTGAGCTTGCCAATGGGATCACTGGAATCAGCACTGAAGATGACATATACATCAATGCAACATTGCAACATTGCCGGTTTGCCACCACATCAGGATTGAAGTGTGGTAAATAGTAGGGAGACAATCCAGGTTCATGTAGTTTTCTTACCAGCCTGACTCAGTCATTTAAATTTTTATGTGGTCAGTTTCGCACATGCCAGTTATGGCTGATGCTCTTTAGAAACTCCAGTGGATTCTTGGTGTCTCCTCCATCATCCTGGAAGTGATAGTGATCTGCTCATATACCATAACTACATGTTGTAGATTGGTAGGCATGGTTGTGTATGGTTGTGTATGGTTGTTGGTCTCATCATTGTTGCAAACTTGCTTCCTATGAAACCTAGGTTTACCCTAACCTGACCCTATGGTCTCCTGATCTGTAACCCTAATCCTTTCCTCATTCTACTAATATCACTGGCTTATAGCCCCTTGCTGACTAAGCACAGCACTGCCCCTGGTCTGGACCTCCTCTTCTGCTCTTCACCTTATCATGGTCCAGCCCTTTATCTCTTATCTATGACATCATGATCTAGCCTGCCTCATAGCTACCTTATGTTCTTTGTCTATAATGTACCACCTCATGGATCACCTCATGGTACACTGCCTTGCCTCATTGCTAACACATGGTATATAGCCTTATGCCTCATGGCATACACATTGTTGCTTTAGGGTAGATATAGTTACATGGTCCATGTTACACTTGGTCTGGGTAGGAACAGGTGTAGCCTCGAGAAGAAGGTCTTGGAGTGAGAGAGAAGAACAAGGGGTCTTGAGGAATGAGGGATCATGACAACAAAGGGTCAAGGGGGCTAAGAAAGTCTTGAGGATCGAAGAGATCAAGACAACAGAGTTCTTTGAGGGTTGAGGGATCAAAGACAAAGTTCTGAGAGCGACAAAGACAATCTATAAAGCTTGGATTGAGCTTAAGGGTGTTGAGTGAGCCTAGACACTATATAGTGCCAGCTGCCACACTCGAAGCAAGAATGTGAAAACAAGTAAGAATTGGGGAACTAACTAGGACAAGAAGACTGTCTATGCGTGATTCAACAAGAATAGAATGGGGAACTATACTTGGAGGGTCCTGTATATATACTATGTACCATGAGGTGTGTTACAATTCGTATGTGTTGCAAACCTCATCTTCAGTCTTCAGGCAACTAACTTTGCCCCTAACCCTAGTTCATGGTTTCCAATCCAGAACCCTAGCCCTAGCCATTGCTCTTGATCCAGAACCCTAGTGGCCTAGCACCTATCCTCATCTTTCCCGATTTATCTTGCTCGTTTTCTTAGATATTGTATCGGCCTTGTTTAGCGCCTTCACTGCCACTAGCGCCCTTGCTGACTAATCATTGGCATTGCCCCATAGTCTGGACCTCCCCCTTCACACTTGTTGGCGACGCCTGGTTTCTATACAGAACCGGCTACCACACACAATAATAGGACAATGGAAAGTGTCAATTAAGACTAGGACTAGAACAAGGGAGTAAACTGGCGGTAAATCAACCAGAAAAGACTAGGGAACTATCTACTATACGAGCCACTATATATACTATGGGATCCTGCGCACGGACCAAGCTGTGTCAGGTACTATCTATACTATGCTATGCGATGCTATGCACCATGAGGTGATCCATGAGGCAAATATGCCTTTACCATGCACAAGGCTATACGCCATGAGGCGTTATCTATGCCTTGAGGATACCATGCCTATACAATGCGCTATCCATGCTGTTACCATGAGGTTGATGATGTCAGAGTCTAGAACGATGACGAATGCTATGCTATGATGTCATGGTCTAGAACCTATGACCAATGCTATGTAATATGTCAGGATCTAGA
>JBBPME010000359.1:0-21967 GCA_038090155.1 Rossbeevera pachydermis
ATGTACCTTTCCTGTGTTCATCTCATAGTTGTCTAGACCCCTAAGGACCTTCCTATACAAAAGGCCTGAGCAAATCGAATACAGTGGTTCATGTCGCGTACTCCCTGACAATACACCATGAGAAGTGATTACCTCGAGATCAACGCTGACGTTGGAGTTCAGAGAGGAAGGGTGTCTAGTGAGCGGTATAGCCACGCCACTTGCCTTCCAGTTCGATAAAGGTTTTGCAATGGCCGGACCAACCAGTTTTTCAGCAACTGCAAATATGGTCATCGTAGTAATAGATCGCATTGTAGGGCGGTAAAGACTGCGGATGAAACGTTCACTTACAGAATTTAATAATAATGAAATGCCAACAGTTAAAATATCCGCCAAAGCGAGCATCAGGGATAGGAACAAACCGGCTGATGGATAGGTCAAACTGATAGGGGAAAACGGAACTTGTTTGAGAAGTGTTCCACAATAAACCTGTGATGGTAAATTTCGCAAATGGGTGGATCCCCTCATCTAGATCTCTTGAGGTGGTAGTTACGCCAACCAAAAACGACTCCCAGGGGATACCGACTCGGAATAACTTCTTCCACGTGCCAGTCATCCAAGCGCCAACATCTACTCTTCTGCCCCATGAATATGCGCTGGGCCTTTGAAAGGTTGTGTGCGCTAGGTTCGGAGTCCCCACAGTTCTCATTCCTCGAACACGATCATGTCCGTCGTCAGTGAGATGCCCGTCAGAGAGTGTGCGCGATAGGATAGGGAGAGAATGAGGTTAGCTGGGTCCCCGGCCTCCGACAGGACTAGGGCTTCATGGGAAAGTAAGTAAGTATTATCGAACGACGCGCGCCGGGATGTGAAGGAGATGGGCTGGGCTAGTACGGGTGGACAAAATCGGACGTGGAGATGTTATGTAAGTCCCTTATTTGCCGAGACAAGAATACATCTTCTATCCGGTTGGTTTCTTTCTGGACACTGAGGGGCGAGCGCAGTGTGAGAACATGTAACAGCGCTCATTATATATAAATTACATGAAGTCGATCATATGATCAGTGATAAATGTACTACTAGTATAATTCAAGCGAGGTCTGCAAACCCAACCTGTGACATACTGTAATCGAAAATACTGTATACGTTCTCCAAGAAAGGCATCCCAATCGTCCAAAAATCTAAGCTGTACAGTTAAAACGCGCTGCTGCCGCAAAAGGGAGTTCAGGAAGCGATAAGAAATCTTACCGATCCGGGGCAAACGATAGGCGACAATGGCGCCAAAACAATTAGGAGAACCTTCCTCAATCGGTTTGAGTTTGAGAGCTCCGGGAGAGATTTCAAACGTCTTTCCACCAAGGGTCAGACTTACTCTCGGGAAGGAGTCGCACGGTACTTGGACCAAGGCTGTCAATAAAAACAACCCACCGAATACAGTCGGAACTCACGATAGTAGTAGCCAAAGCCTCCATGTTCCTTGAGGGTACCGCCAATGCGTCCATACAATTGTGAAACACGTTCCCAATCTCCGAAGATGCAGCTTGCACCGGTGTCAAAAATAGCAGGTACATTTTGGAGGACTATATCAGTATTAACACGAACATCGTCCATGGATACCTGCCAGTATCCCTACATCGATGCAAATTTCAGCGACATCCGACTCCACGCCCATATACCATTTAGACTCACAGGAACCGTTATAGGTGTATAAGCGACATTACCCTTGTATAACATACTGTTTGCTCCACCGACGTACATCTCGGCCCCAGAAGAAGCGAGTTTCAGCGAGAACGTCGGATTGATTAGCTTCCTCTGTTTGACGAGCGATAGAAACAGGGTATCAGCACCAAATTTCGAGATGGAAGGGAAGGCCAATCCCAATAAACCGTCTGCATATCCATTATTCAGCATATGAGAGATGTAAGACGTTGCAGAACCAAAGGTTTGAGGGTCTGCCTGGCTGGGTGTCAGAATTCAATGGCGTTAGCAATACAAAACATACAGTGAATCCAGCGATGGTGACATTATCGGTGTATCGATTACCTTCAACGATGGTTCCGTCTCCATATGCCAGCTGAAATGACTGGCCATCGTATTTAGAAGATGCGGATAAATATGGATCCCAGAGATCGGTATTTGCGGAAATCCCATTGCAGCCGGTTTGTAGTACCCACATATCACTGCGTTGACTTGAATCACAACGACTTCATGAGCTAAACAAAGTACGTACGCTGCACCGGTGTCGATGTTGACTACAAGGTAGATCAACGTAAGCACATATAGTAAGAATTAGACAGGGAGAATTTACCGTTGAAGATCTCAGCAGGAGTGCCAATCGAAATCTCGCACATCCAAACCCTATTTTGATAATTTCTCAGAGGAATGCCGGCACCACGCTTTCCTATCCGTGACTCGCTCCGCTTCACAGCGAAAGGATGCATCGTCCCCGTGTTCATCTCGTAATTATCCAAACCATTGAGAATCTTCCTATAAAAAACGTCAGTCAACCAGATATGACGGTTCATGCCACGTACTCGGTGACTGATATACCATGAGAGCTGATTGCGTCCAGATCAATGTTTGTGTTGGAGTCCAGAGAGGAAATATGTCTGGTGAGTGGTATAGCCACGCCACCCGCCTTCCAATTTGGTATAGGTTTCGCGATGGTCAGAGAAACCAATCTACCGATGACCGAAAATATGACTATCGTCATGAATCGCATTGTAGAGAAGCGGCTTGGACTCGGGACGAAACGTCCACTGATAGACGAACAATAGCCTGACCGATTGTAGGGGGAGGAACAGATCGGCTGATGCGCAGTAAGTCAAATGACTGATAGTATGATTGAATGATAGTGGCGTCAGAGTCCGAGCAAGGAACAAACATAAAGCGTTGTTGGAACCTGAGGCTATCAGGCAGGGCCCCGCATTTTCCTCGTTTAGGAATTATTGGGACCACTACGTTGTGAAGCTTTTCACCGGTCTAATTGATCTACGTAAATATAAGAATGTGAATGTGACCCACTTATGTACCGCCAGACTAGCTACTAACCCCCAGGTCTCGCACGTTAACTTGCCGAGCAGGGCAATTGGAACGATTCATCAATATATAACAGAATTTTACAAAAAAAAGTTGTCAGAGTTACAATACCCATCCTATCAACAACTCACAGCATCGAGATGGCACCTCCGCGCGAACAAAGCGCAATCTTCCCCGTCCACTCCGACACCGCGCACATTGTCACGTCATCTGTAACAATGACGCCAAAAACGTATCGCAATCAGTCAATCGACGAATACACGCAGGCACTCACCTCGAAGATCAAACGAGTCAATTTCGTAGATGACCCGACCCTGTACCTCTCGAACCTCCCCGTTCGACTCGCGAGCGTTTCCGACCGCCGATCCAGAGAACACCGTGCCCTCATTTTCAGCCGTGGCCCGCCCCTTCTCAGAGCACAACCGACTCGGGTGCGTCGTAAACGCCACCACCCTTCGATTGGTGGTCCCCCGATGCCTATCTACCCACACCCCACGCAACCCCGCCGACCCCAACGACCACGTGGACACGAACATCCGTCGCATGGTGTCCTCCGTCGAGAACCTCTCGTTAGTCCCTGGTATCAACAGCGGTGGGTCAGAGATGGTGCCCGTGGCGAGCATCTGGACGGATAGTGAGGGCACGGGCGCGGTAGTCAAACGGATATAGTAGTGGGACATCCCTTGGTAAATGTCATTGGCGAGCATGAAGATGGTGTAGGCCTCGCCGGACGCGTAACGTGACACACGCACGTTCGAGAGAGACACGACTCGGAAGCAAACCGGGCCGAATCGGTGCCGAAGAATCGGTAATGGATTGATCGAGGGACAATCTGTGGGGATCAGGTAGGCCTCGACAGTGCGAACCCGGAAGCACAGCACGTAAGGGCCGCAAAATCTTAAGCACGTGATCCCGTTCCACTGAGACCGCCATGAGGATGTGCTCCAACGGGCGAGGGGTAGGGAAGCTCACCGCTTGATTGTCATCGTCTAATTGTATTGGAATGGCCACTCGTTTGTTATCCTCACGCCAATGCAAGATCTGGATCAAGGTCGGCGCCGGACAGTACAGTAGAGCGCGACCCGAGTATGGGTCGATGTATTTGAGCATTTCACCTTCAAGCAATGGAAACTCTGCTTCCAAATTCAAATACCCATGATTGCCGTCACTTTCGCCCGGCGGAGGGAGGGAAACGGAATATATGGCAACACTAGACAAGATCAGCAATCGATCTGCAAAGTGAAATCAAGGGAAAGAGCAGACAATTTATGGTCCTTGTGGAGACTGGCAAGACAGAGGGTGGAATGGTAATCGGCGTAACAAATGGTGTCGGGTAAGGTAAAGTGCGCCCAGGGAGAGAACTCGACTGTCGGAGAGGAGGACTTGAGCACAGACGTATCCCAAATAAAGACCGCAGTGTCATCCACCGAAAGGAGGAAGCGATCCGAGATAAAGGAAAGCATGCGGCTCGAGGCCGGCAAAGGGGTCTCGGTCGACCTGGGGAAGCGTTGATCCTCGCCGATACGGTATTCGATGCGTTCCCTGCGATCCAGAAAAGACGCTTCGATTCTGGACGCAAACAAGAGCACGCGCGCAGCCTGTGAGGCTGGCATGGCTATGAAGGCCGCTCGGGAGCATGGCAGTGCCTGTTGTGCGCGCATCCGAGCGAACATCATCGACCAAAGACTGGGATCTTGTGTAAGCGTGAAGAATTGCTTGCATGTCTAACAAACTGGCGGTCAGTCCACGGTCAGATGCGCAGGCAAAGGAAAAAAAAAATTAGTTACCTTCCGGAGGGTAAGGACGTCTTTGATTGCGAGCAAACCAATTATCTGGTGGCACAGTTCAACGGGGAGATGGAATACATAGACCTCGTCTAGATGCATCAGGGTGCTGAAGAAAGATGGTGGTTATGATCCATGACCGCACTGGGAGATATGTACGAGATCGAGGCTTCTATGGCTCCCACGACGAGTGTACGAAACTATCATCGTGACAAAACGGATTACGCAACTATATATGTAAGTACAAAAATACAGTATTATTGCACAAAAACAGGACAATCATGAAGTGTATAGTGAAATCAAATGTGCAAACCATTCAGAGCGATCGATCAGAGGAGCTCGGACTACTCATAGGCCAAGGAGCCACGGGTCTACCTTTCTTTATTCCAGGACGGTCCAATCTCTGGTTCACACTCGATGCGTCCGAATCCGCGTTATTCAAAGCTACCCAACGAGGATCCGAGACAGCGAAGGCACTGAAACGGATGCGACGGTCAGAAACGAAGTAGGTCCATCGTATCAACGCGGGTCTCACCCTACGCCAGGTCTATTTCTCGCGATCTGCAACGGTAACACGCTGTCAATCGTCTCAGTCTTGGTGGCGTCTCCATTGGTCGCCCGTTGTCTGGTTACTGGTGGTTGAGGTGTGCTCTCCTGCTCTTCACCGCTGTCGAGCCAGCCAAAGTTGCCAAGTGGTTTCTTCCGCTCTCGTGATGTAGCAGATTTGGTGCCGAACTGCGCTTCCGGGACAATGCTCCGCTCCCTCGTTCCATTCCTTTTACTCGCCTTGTGCTTTGGGGTGCCGAACAAGCCCATAGAATCGCTATCCGAGTGATCTAGCTGCGACGTCGCCCTGACCGCCTTCTTTACAATGTCCATAGGCCGGCTACTTGCTCCACTGTCCACGGACATTGCGTCCGTCTCCAGCTTCCTTGTTCTCGACCGCTGATTTATCCGCCGACGTGTCCCGCTCCTTACACTCGCTTCGGACATTTCTGACTGCGACGCCTCCCTAGTCTCGTCCGCCCTTTCTAACGTACGTCCCTTGCCTTGTCGCACTTGCTGCGTCCGTTCCACGGCCTTCTCCCGCCGGCTTTCCCGTGCCTTGGCACGCTGTACGGCCCGTTCCACGTCCATCATCTCTTTCTCAACCTTTTCTTCTTCTGCAAGTTCCTTTCGGCGAGCTCTGGCGCGTTCCATGACGATCCTATCCGCGACGTCCATTTCGTCATCATCGGATCCGCCAGTGCCTTTCCGTTTGGTTTCGCTCGTGTCTGGAAACATGGAGACGCCATATTGGGCGCTCTCGCGCAAGGTCTCAAAGGCATCCTCGATCTCAAGGCCAAGATCTTGCGCAATGAGACGAACACCTGTCTCGGGTACGAGAACGCGCTGAATAAACTCAGCGGGTGTTAGCGGCACGATAAGGGACGCATCGAACGTCGACGGTGGAAAGAGGTCGAATAGTATTTGGTGTATGATGACGGAGCCCTGCTCGCCATAGCTACGGCGGAACATCGGCTTTTTAGACAGGTTGCAAATAAGAAAAACGTACTAGCCCGGCTGAGTCTTTTCGAAGCTCGCAAACTGGCCCTTGACGCCAACTGCTACGCGACTACCCTGCTTCTTGACCTGCTTCTTGATTTCGCTCCAAAAGACACTCTTACTCCTGGGTCCCTTATCAAAGTCGAGGACTTCAGTATCACTGACGCCATCCTTGTCCAAGATGATGGCTTCCAGCTCCTCCTTCAACTTCTTGACTCTGGCTGGAACTCGATTAAAATCGATCGTCATTGGCCAGCCTTTCTTCTCTGCAATTGGTAGCTGGCGCGATTCAAATCGATGTCGTTGACAAACGGATATATAAATTGTCGTAGGTGCTCTCAAGCCACCCCTATTTCTTGGACGTGGGTCTGAAACCGACTTTTTGCGCGCAGTAGTAAGCAGGTGTCGGAGGAGAGGTGTGGGGTGCGAAGGCAAATCCTCGTCACAGTAGGGACACATCTTAGAAGGGTCACGAGCGTATCCCAAGTCGACTATATGGGGTGGATTAGAATGAGGAACAGCCATAACTTTGACAACTTACTGGAATCCTCTTCCATAGGCTCGTCTAGATGGCTGAGCGCGTCTAGGACACTAAAAAGGTCCAAAGAGGTGAAGGTGTGAGTAGGATTACAAGTGAGGATCAAGAAGGCGCACCCCAAACGCAACTCCTTGTGTTTTTTCGGGCTGTGTCCCTGTTCGGCGCCAGTGTCATCAGACGAGGTACGCTTCGTGAGACCATTATGATAGCTGGGCGAATTTGGTCGCTGATTGATGGTCGTGAGCATCCGAGAACTCATGGGGAATGGTTTGGGCCCGCTGACCCTCACCGGGCTATCCGTCAAGTCGACATCGTCCTCGTCGGAGGATTCTGCGCACGCCTTGCTCTTACCTTTGTCCTTTGAGAAAGTGAGAGGGGACAAATTAGGGAAGGAAGTGCCGCGAGAAACTTGTTTGGTTCCAAATGGAGAAGGAAGAGGGAGGGGCTTGGGGGCATTTATGAAGGTCCCGGAGCGAGATATGGTATTCTTCTTGGCCTTGGTGGAGCAAGCATCACCGCTATGTGCACCGTCAGAAACGTTTCCCTTTTCCTGCAGTGACATGGGGAATTCTTGTGGTTCTCGACGAGAGAGCGAAGGAAGAGTTGGTTTCTTGGTTGTTCGTTTCTTGTCAGACTGTTCGGGTGACTTCATGCGTAGAGTTAAGTCGCGTTTCTGCTGCGCAGGGTATGGGCGTGGTGTAGATTCCGTATTGTCATGCCGTTGTTGAACAATGACAACGTATGGGCGAGGGCGATGTTTAGGTGGTGATCGGGGAATTGGTTTGACTGACGGAGGATATTTGTTTCCATCACGGGATCGACGACCAGGAGACTGCACGGTAGAGGGACCGCGGTGACGCGTCGAAAGCGCCTCGGAGGGCTTCTGTCGCGAGGATGAACCGGAGGGCAGGGGACCATCCATGATCTCAATATCGTCTGAGATTGGCTTAAAGAGGTCCTGGGAGTCGTCAAGAGATGACGAATGTGGTGGCCCTTTTGTCACAGAGTCCGTCGCAGGGACGTCCTGTTTGTTCTTCTTGAACCGGAGTCCCTTGAGTGCATTCAGTGTCGACGGTTGAAAATCGGGATGTGCAGGGAGATCACGACCGCCGACATGTACAATTTCCACGTCGTCAACAGAGGTGGTTGACTTCTTCCCTTTTATGACGCGCTTAGTGGACGAGGTTGCGTTTGCATCCATGGAAGTCTGTGAGGACAGCAAAAGTTCATCATCGCTCTCGTCGCCAGGGGCGCTCGAGGGTGCTCTGCGGTAGGTGTTTTGATGCGTTACGGTAGATTTGAACTTGCCCTTGGAGGCTTTTCCGTACTTGACCTGTGGTTTGGGGAGGTCGAAGGAGGTGCCAAAGTCTTGGAAGCGCTGTCCTTCTCCAGGCTTTATTGCAGCTGGACGGTGAGGCATGCGATGAGAAGGGTCTGAGAATAATTTCTTTTGGGTGTCGTTTATGAGCCGTTCCATGGCAGCGACGCTGTTCGGTCGTCGCGTGCTTCGAATCGTCGAGAGCGTTTGTTGTGGTTTATTTAATTTCAAGGGCATTGCCACACAGTGCCAAATAACATCGGACGGCTCCCGGCCCGGCCACGTTATACTATTTATTGATCATCACAACGAAGAACAAATTTCTGAGGACAACCTGGCTGATATCGAGCACGCTGATGGATTCACAGATCATATGTCCGTTTGCTCTGGCGCTACTAGGGAACGCCCAGAGCCAAGAAGTCCAAGAAACTAGCCCATTGCACGATATTAAGAACTTCGACCCGGGCTAAAGTTGACCACGCTGCGAAATTAGCCATCGTAAAAACGTGTACTCATTCCCATCTTGCCCCCTTTACCGTGCCCGACAATGTCCCTGCCCTCCATACCCTCCTCGCTGCACGGCTCAGACGCGACTCTCCTGGTACGTTTACGTCTGGGTTCTCCCTATCGTTGCTCACGTTCTTCACAGGTCGAATTCGAGGATGGAGATCCCCGCAACCCCGCCAATTTTTCCACTGCCAAAAAATGGAGCGTCACGATTATTGCCTGTGCCTTTACTGGCATCTCCGGTCAGTCTCTCTTCGTCCACACTGCTAGTACTGAGGCCAATTACCTTTCAGCCGCTGCTATCTCAACATATACGTTGGGAATGTCAACGATGGTTACCGACCTTCGCTGCTCCACCTTTGCGGCAACTATCGGCCTTAGTGTATACCCTTTGGGGTTTGGTCTAGTCCCTCTCTTCACTTCGTCCCTGTCGGAGGAGTTCGGCCGTTTCCCTCTTTACATCGTAACCACATTTCTATTTACGCTCATGCACGTCATGACCGCCCTGTGAGCTGTTCTCCACACGACCCTCCGTCCTACACTGATGATCCCTGCACAGAGCTCCGAATATAACCACTGTGATCGTCGCTCGCTTCCTCAGCGGCTCGTTCGGATCGACAGGTGCGACTCTCGTAGGAGGCACAATCGCCGATATATGGAAGCCCGATGAGTGATTATCCTCCCGCCTTAGCCATCCTCGAATCTCGCTCATTATCATCTCAGGCGTGGCATCCCTATGGCACTTTTTGCAATCTCCGCTTTGGGCTCGACCGGTCTCGGATCGATGCTTGCAGGATGGATCGAATCTAACAACCACCTCGGCTGGAGGTGGATCCAGTGGATCTCCGCCATGTAAGTCGGCAGAGTCCCTCGAAGGCAACCAGGACGTGACCACCCCATCCACATTAGCGTCAGCGGTGTATACTTTCTATGCATTCTCCTATTCTTGACAGAGACACGCTCCGATATCATCCTTACTCGCCTTGCGCGGAAAACGAGAAAAGTAAAAGGTGATGATCGGTACCGTGCCAAAGCCGAAATAGACAAGCGTAGCCTCCTCACCTTGATCAAGATATCTAGTACCCGTCCGATCAGTGCGCATTCCTCCCTGCATACTCGAACCGCGCTAACGTCTTGCCAAAGGCCTGCTCTGTACTGAACCGACTGTTCTAAGTTTTAGTGTAGGATCTTTTCTTTGTCCACCTCTCTCGTCTGATGATCAAATCCAAAGCTCTGGATCGGCTTCGCGTGGGGCGTCTTGTTTTGCTTCCTCGAGTGAGTGGTCGTACGTACTCTGCACTCGCCCCTAACATCGTGCAGCTCAATTCCTGGGGAAATGGAATCCATTTATAGCTTCACCATTGGCGAGAGAGGATCAGCATACATTTCTATCACGTCCGTATAGCCGCGATCCTGTTCATGTCTGTCTGCTGAACCATTTTGACAGAATCGGAAGTATTCTAGGATGGTTCGCAAATATGTATCAGGAGATACTGTATAGGTGTGCTCCCACATCTGTGTCGCCTCCATGGATGCTGAGACTTTGGCAAGGAAATACGTCGCGAGGAAAGGTCCGGAAGCGCGGCTCTGTCTTGCCCTCGTCGCTGCCGTTCTGCTTCCCGTTGGCATGCTCATCTATGCATGGACTGCGAGGCCGTCCATCCACTGGATCGCACCTCTGATTGGGTTGACGGTGAGTGTCCATGGCCGACCTCTGCAACTGCGTGTCACGCCCGCATCCATAGATCTTCATACTTGGGGCGATCATCATCTATCAAGCGGTCTTTGTCTACCTTGCGGACTGGTACGTTTCTACCATCGCTAGCCGCCAGACAAGACTGACGACGAATTCGTGACAAGCTATGGACCCTATGCATCTTCCGCCTTGGCAGGCCAAAGCATGTGCCGTACGTATGCACGCGTTCA
This sequence comes from Rossbeevera pachydermis, assembly GCA_038090155.1. Classification (NCBI taxonomy): domain Eukaryota; kingdom Fungi; phylum Basidiomycota; class Agaricomycetes; order Boletales; family Boletaceae; genus Leccinum; species Leccinum pachyderme. The sequence continues at coordinate 10,637 of JBBPME010000359.1, forward strand.
ACTGTTTTCTGCTTCGGCTGAACGTGTTCTATCATACTTGTTGGGTTTGATTTCGCACTGCGCTTCTCCGGACAGGAAACGTCATCGGAGCGGCCTTCCCTCTCTTCACGCAGCACATGTATGACACCCTTACGTACAAATGGGCGAACACGTTGTTCGCACTCATATCGGTGGCTCTCATTCCTATCCCTTTTGTAAGTCTTGTTTCATTCTGGAAGCATTGCCATGCCCTCACGAAAAAGAATATTCCTGCAACTGATATGAACGCGTCTCACGCATTACAGATACTCTTTGTCTACGGAGCTGCGATTCGAAAACGGAGCCGAGTTTCGCGAAAGATACTCGCGTTGGCAGAGCAGACGCAGAGCTCGCTCCAAGACGAAAAGGCCACCTCGGAGAATTCAGCGTAAGAAAGGAAGAGGAGGGACGGATTGACTTGTTCCTGGCCCTCCGTTCCTATTCACCCCACGCTGCATCCTGTCGTTTGCTTTACTTTCTCGTGGTGCGCTTGTAATTGCGCTTATCTTACCTCTCGTCGTGAGATCACATCGCCCTTTGTAATGCCAATTCATCTTGGCCCTCCCGTCCGCTTATGCCCGCACCTACCACCCAGCACCGCTGCGCCGCCCCATAAATATCCATCCAGACGCCGTCCTTGATCTCGCCGTCCATTCCAGGATCGAGGCGGCCGCCGTCCCTCTATTATTAATCAAGCTCTCATCTCCATCCGACTTCCATCCAATCCGAGTACAGTATCAAGTTCTCTATCATTGTCACGTTTCAAGACCCCACCATTTTATGACTGCATGTACGGATCAGCGATAGGCATTCATATTTGCATTTGCTTGAACTTTTACTGTTTTTATTTAATTTATGTTTTTCCTCTTTCCCTTTCTTCTCGTGCGTGCTCGACTTGAAAACGTGCGCTCAAGGGCCCGGGCGATGTCTTTCACTGGGCATGTCGAGTGTTGTTTTTTTTTCCCTACATATTTATAGTAATGTTAGCGCGTCGGCCGATTTACTTGCATACGTCGTAGGTCAATTCATGGGGACTCGGAAGAGTCACACATCTCTTTGTACAGACGTCCGTTCGCAATTCCCTTCGTTGTACGTACATGACGCATTCGAAGTAGAAGTAGTATACATACTTGGAGGTTGGAAGTAGAAGGCAAAAGGAAGAGAAGTGAGATGCCCTCGCACGAAATACACCAGTCAATAGTTCCTATATAAATATCAAATAAGCCCCCAGTACCTGTGCCCAAGAGGAAGAACATCCCGTTACGAACAAACGGACGAACATCGTGACCGAGCGGGCGACGCTTTAGCTAGGGCCCGGGCTGGGCCCCACGCGAGGCCGACCGTCGACGTCGACGTCCACGCGCGCATCATGATCGCGCTCCCTTGACAACGCGTCCCCCCAACGACGCACCTCGGGGTGCCGCAAGTACGGAAGGCTGCTGTCGAAGAAGCCTTGCAAATCCTCCCTGTGACGTTCTTGTGCCTTTTCGTATTCGCGGGCTGCACGGTTATCCCAACGAGGGACATGGATGCAGTCAATATGAATATGAACATGCAGGGACAATGTGATGTCAGCATTCGGCGGCCCGAGTGAGGAGATAACTTACCCTGGAGTGCCATCTCGAGCCGATCGAGATCTGTTGATTCGATCATGGGTCAGGTGGTGCAGCAAGAGAGAGGGTGTGCGTACGTGCCTTTGACGAACTTGGCCTCGGGGGTCGCACCCGCTTCGTATTCCTGTCCATAGCAGGAACCACGTGGTTACACACGGCCCTGATGCCTTCACCGAGCAACGAGAACGAACCTCCCATAATGACTCGATACGCAGGGCCGCCGGACTAGCATGCATCATGTTGTGTACAAAGTTGTGAATTGCTTCCTGCCGGCGAACGCGTTCGAGATTTCAAGAGGTGACTCGATATTGAAAGTCAAACGCACCGCTTCGAGGCGGCGTTTCTCTTCCTTGGAGATGCCTTCACGAGGGGTGATGTCTCCGACTCGAGACTTGGACTGAGTCCATAAAATGAGCGCGTTGCGAAACCTACCTACCTTGTGCCTCTGCGAGATCGTGCACGATGCACATCATCACACACCTGGCACACGGGTCGAATGCCATATTCAGATACAAAGAACATAAGAACACAAACTTGGACACGTCGAGCGTCGAGTCGGATGTACACATAGCTAGCACCGCCATACGGTACATATGGTCGGAGATACTGAGCGATTTGGATGTGGGCGACATGGCGATGTGGAACTGATCTGGGCGTACCTCTCCGGATTTGGAACCTAAGAATGAGGAAGGTCAAGCCACGATCGGGTTAACCAAAGATTCCTTACATTGAAGTCGATCCAGCCTGTCCTTTTTTGAGTCTGTGAAAGGTAAGCATCAACTTGTGTCCTGTTAGCTCCGTCAATACCTTGAGTCTCTCGAGCACATGGAAAAATGCGAGTCTGTCCACGTCCAAGTCGCCAGTGGAGCTGTATAGCGGTGGAAAGGTGCGTTTGCCGATCATAGTTATTAGGGCAGTTATGAGATCCGAGATCCGATCTCTATAGATAAGATAATACAAGCACTCCTACGACACTTTTGCGGACGAGACAGCTGCTGCCCTGCGTCTCTTCGTACCCCGTCGTATCTCGATCAAATCGGCCTCGATCTCGATGTCCTTACACGACGCAAGGAATCCAATACTCTTTCCTAACCCTCCAATCCCAATCATGCCTTGGTGTGTTCCTCCGCCCTTGTTGCGCCTTCGATTGCCATTGGTTGGGCCACCGCCGACGCCTGATGCGGTGTGGCCATTTGGCAGGGTGACTGCGGTGAGGGGGAATGGGAAAGGAGAGGGTATCTCGTCGACAGAGAGGGAGTGTGGGTTCGTCAGAGGACCAGAAGTAATGGGCGTCACGCTTCCGTTCCCGATACCGAGCACGCCATTACCGAGGGGTGTCGGGGGAGGGGAAGCGTAGATCTTGTTGCGCAATTTGCGAGTTATGTGTGCGCGAGTCTGAGAGTCGAGAGAGACGTCTGGGAGGCTCGTCAGACGGTGCTTGCTAGGAGACAGTGGGATTCGAACCGTTTATGGCACCTTCGCCTTCCTTTTCTTCTCTTGCTCTCCGGCGACGCTCTTCGATTCCCTCAATGAGACGCTCGCGCACGCGGACCTGCCCTTTTCGCCACTCTTCCTCGACCCTCTCACGTTCTTCCTCGTAAGCAGTCTCTATTGCGGCGAGGCCATGCTTTTCCTCGTATGTGAGCTGGGCGAGGAGAGCAGAGCGCTCGAGGGTCAACGGGTACATGCGCATGTTGTACATTGGATGTGTCTCGGGGCGGGATGCCAGCTGAATTGCGGCGCTGTGAAGCGCGGATATGTGCTCTGCAAAGTGTCTCCCTCTGCGGTCGTGTAAGTGGGGAGAAACAGACGCAGAACGAGATGCACACACTCGTCTCTACGATCAGACATTTCCTTTCCTACTTTTCCAGACAGGTCCTTGCGCTTCTTGTCTCTCTTTGGGTCATCTGTGCCGGGTCAACGCGTGTGTTGGTTGACATCGGTTGTGCTCACCGTGAGTCCTCGTGCTGGGCCCAGCGACGGGCGGGTGGTGGACGTGTACGACGTCGGGGCGGGCGTTGTGGGTCGAGGCGTACGGAAGGGCGAACACGCCGGGCTGTGGGGGCATGGTGACAGAAATGGACAGAGATATTTACATAAGCTAGTAGGAAGTGTGGCGGGCGAGCGCTAGAGAGTCTTGTCCCAAACGACCATGGACTCAGCACGAAAGACTCAGATCGAATTAGCATTCATCTCACGAGGACCGTCCGATACACTCGTGAAGCACTCAGGACACAAGACTTCTGAAAGCTTTCAACTGGAAAAGATCAGTGTCGCATCTGCAGCTATGATGGAAACTCTGAACAAGGCGCTACTCGTGGAGGATGACATAATCGACGACCGGCTCGACTGGATAGAAACCGGAGAACCCGAGATATCTTGAATCAGATGGCAGCATCGCTCGGTCCGAAGCTCGACCGTGGCATGATGAGTCTTTTCTGGTCATCGTCCCCCGTATCGTCCAAAGACAAGAGCATCCAGGCAATCAAACTCTTCTGGAAACACGAGAGTTACTTCCATTTCTTACTTTCGACCAATATATCTTAATGGGTCACAGCCGTGCATTTCATCATCGCACCAGGAATCGCGAGGTTAGCATTCAGCAGCAATCGAGCAAGGCCCCCATACCCAGTATATTGCGCACGAAAGAGCCATCCGTCGAACAGGATCTCGCACATGTTGTACCAAAGGATCCTTCCAGCGTGACGGACAGAAGGAAGAGCGTAATGATGGGAGTAGATGGTATGTCATTTTCGTACCCTCCGTGTCTCAGTTTTCGATAAGACCGGCAGTGGAGAACATAAACGGGATAGTGAAATGGCTTAGCGCATGGAATTGCAAGGAGACACACGAACGCATTCTCCTGTTGCGCCAGGCAGATACCTGTTTGTGGTTACCTAGAACGAAAGCATACCAGTCGTGGAAGAGTAGTGAAAATTCGTTTCTATGGCTGCATGGAAAACGTAAGGGTTTCGATCTGTTTCCCTGATTTTCATTTATGAGGTAGTTCTGTTAGCCGGTGCCGGGAAATCTGTCCTGGCGTGCGTGTGATCCTTCTGCCTCGTGCTAACCCTGCCTCTGTTCACAGCCCTTCGGACCGCCGCCGCTTCTGTGATCGATTCCCTGAAGAGTTCACTTGAGGACGGAGAAGTACTGGCATACTTTTACTGCAATTTCCGTGATGAGCGGTCTACGAGTGCCAAAGAAGTGCTGCGTTCGCTCCTCTCCCAAGTCGTGCAGTCATCATGCCGTCGACCCAAACGACTTGATTCGCGAGTTGATCAAGGAGAGGGACGAATGTGCTTCGGTCATCAACAATTCTAGACTTCTTGCATTTCCCGTGCGACGAAACAACTCACCCGACAACCCTTCTTCGTTATCGACGCTTTAGACAAGTGCAAGGACGTGGAAAGCATTCTCGATGCTTTTGTGGAATTACAGAAGGGCGGTATTCGACTGTTCATGACTAGCCGTCCTCTCCAAGTCATCAAGGAACGTTTGTCAAAGCTTCCGACAGTCGATATGGATATGTTGAAATATGACATCGGAGGATATTAAGCTACATGTCACACGAGAACTGGACTCCATTAGACGCCTTCGACACCTTGGTACTAGCCTGAAGAATGAGATTCGTGTGGTTCTTATTGCAGTTCTGTTAGCAAGTGGAAGGGCGGTGGCTAGCACTTGCTAATACATCAAGTCTATCAGCATATAGTCTATTAGGATATTCGCGGGCATTCAAGCGAGGTCCGCAAACCCGAGACGTAAGGTATTATAATTAAACACACTCTATACACCATGTAAGAAGGGGATCCCAATGTGCCAGAATGCTAGGCCATTTTAATGAGAACGAGCACCTTGGGGCTCAGCAGATATCTCACCGACACCCCCACGCTGAGCGACGATGGAACCGAAGCAACTGAGAATCTTGCGATATTACATGGAGTCTGAAAGCTTCGAGAGGGATTTCAAAGGTCCTGCCACTGAACGAGAGGCCCACGTTTGGGAAAGAGTCGCACGGTACTACAGGTTGTCATTAAAACAAGTTTACCGAATGTAGTCAGAGCTCACAGAAATAGTAACCAAGGCCTCCTTGTTCCTCGAGGGTACCGCCAAAGTGCCCGTACAATGCTGCAACAAGGTCCCAATCTCCGAAGATGAAGCTTGACCCCGTGTCTATAACAGCGGGCACATCACTAATGATCGTATCACCATTAACACAAACGCCGTCCATGGATACCTGACAGAATCCCTAGATCAACGTCACCAATGGCCAGTCCATCCTATTTGTTTTAACTCACAGGATTCGTTACACATGTATAAGTGATGTCACTATTGTAAAGCATACTGTTTGCTCCACCGATGTACATCTCAGCTCCAGAGGAAGAGAGTTTCAATGAAAATATCGGGTTGATTAATTTGCCTTGCTTGACAAGTGACGCAAACAGCGGATAAGCACCGAATGTTGAGATGGAAGGGAAAGCCAATCCCAATAAACCATCTGCATATCCGTTGTTCTGTAGTTTGGATGCGGAAGTATATGATGTCACAGAACCAAAGGTCTGAGTGTTTGCCTAACTTGGCGTCAGAACTCAATAATCATGCTCATCAAAGATACAAAACATACAGTGAACAATCCAGCGATGGTTACATCATCAGCGTATCGATCGCCTTTGACGACAGAATTGTCAGAATATCTGAGTTGAAATGGTTGACTCTGTTTATTTGCCGATCCGGATGAATGGGGATCCCAGAAATTGTGAGCCCCAGAGATTTCAGCACAACCTCTCTGCAGCACCCACGTATCACTACATTAACAGAAGGATAAAAGGTTCGATAAACAAAAAGCTAGCACCTATGCTGAACCAGTGTCGATTTACACTGTAGGATAGATCAGCATAATCAAATATCAGAACAATACAAGATGAATTTACCCTTCAAGGCCTTGGCAGGAGTACCAATAGAAATTTCTGCCATCCAAACACTATATCCGTATGTTACCAGCGGGATGCCAGAGCCACGTTCTCCAAGTTCGGAATCGCGCCGTTCCAAAGCGAAAGGATGCACTCTCCCTGTGCTCACCTCGTAATTGTCTAGCCCGCTGAGGGTCTTCCTAAAACCAAGCATGAGCAGACCAAATGTAACGGTTCATTTGACGTACTCTTTGGTTGATATACCATGAGAGCTGATTGCCTCCAAATAAATGGTGATGTTGAAGTTCGGAAAGAAAGAGTGTCTGGCGAGCGGTATGGCCATGTCATCCCTTTTGTTTGGTACAGGTTTTGCAATAGCCAGAGCAATCAATCTACCGGTGACTGAGAAAATGGTTATCACCATAAATCGCAATGTAGAGTTGTGGAAAGGACCGGCAGTGAAAGGACCGCGGCTATATGATATACCTTAAATCAACGATGCACATGTGAAATTGAAGGTGCTTGAGTGGTATTGGTATCATCTGAGCAAGGAACAAGGCCGATGTGTAAAGCGAAACTGGGCTGAATGATTACCACTCCACATGAAAGTTTGGACCCTCGATATCTTGAAGACCCTCCGTTGGGGCTGTGCGGATGGTCTCGTTTGGGCACCGGCATGAGAAAATCTTTGTCGCTGCCAGGGCATCGAAACAAGGATGGCGGAGAGTGTATCCCGCGTTGACATGGTGGCAAGTTGGAGACAGCATGGCAGCACAAAGGTGCTGTATTCTGCTTTTAATGGGAAGGTTTGGGAGCTCGACGGTTCGGAGCGATCCGTGACACTTCCTCGGCTCACGTCGAACTCGCAGTTGCCGGTGAATGTTTCTCCTACTTGTACTGACACACCTATTGGTTTCCATTTTATAGAAGCTAGATTTTTCCTAACGGACCCTCAAGGAGATCTCCCGAAATAGTGACATACGTGATTGGAAACCACTCGGTCGGCCGGTACCGATCAAGACGTTGTCACACTCGCTGGAGTGGTAATAGTGATGAAGGAAACAGATACATCATCTTCGAGGATTCTATTTTCATTACAGGGACATCGACCATAGAAACTCGCCACGATCCAGATGCCAATCTCAGCAATATGATCCCTTCCCATATATCGTTTTGACTCACGCATATGTTACGTTGTAGGCGAATATGTGATGTCACCCTTGTACACCATACTGCCTGCTCCACCGATGCAAATAATGGCCTAGAAGAAGAGATTTAAATGAGAATATCAATGTCGTATTTATTGGCCGACTCTGTTTGACAAGTGACGCAAATTAGACGCGAAGGTCCGAGGAAAGACCAATCCCAATACTAAACGGTCTGCATATCGAAAAGTAAGGCTCGGAAGCACATGATGTTACGGAGTCAAATGTTTGAGGTCTACCTTGTTTAGCATCAGGATTGAGGAAAGTATACCATTTGTGATTGATTGCTCACATGCATGAATTCGCGCGCTACGAATCTAATTGACCACTGGCAAGGAGGCCTGAGCATTGGAGTGGAGGCCGCATGGAATCTGGATTCCGACCAACAAGAGTGTACAGCATCAGAGAACACTGACCGATAATCGGACTCGTCCGGGAGGAAAATTCGAGGCGCTATGTTATGCCGTGAGATGGATAAGTTGCTTCCTAGCTGTATTCCGCATAGACACGGGGGAGAGATGATGGTTGCTCATTTACCATATGGAGTGTATTTTCAAGTACGTGCCTCGTAAGCGCGCAGTCAAATCTGCCCTCTCAATTCCGAAACCAGGCGCTGCATGATGCATGATGCATCATTTCTCACTGTCGCGCCCTGCCTCTAGAATATCAAAGATTCCTAACCCGGTGGTTCCCGTGACGGACAAAATCATCGACGTCATTTAAAGATGAAGGGCATGTGGAAATGCGTATCGTGAGTTCGACACTGCACTGTATACGTAAGCATGAAGTTATTTCACTATCTCGACGTGCCCGCCTTCACAGAATAGCGCATGCATAGCAACCACAGACCAAGCTGCAATATCGCTGTGTTATGCGATGACCCAATAAGCGCCGCCTCCGCTGTTCGAAACGTTGCTCTCAATCTCGTATACTAAAACACATCAGCAAATCGGAGTCATCATCCATCACTCCCGCTTCTTCTCTTCCATCGACATATCTCTAATCCACAACGTTACGACCGCTGGAAAGAGCAAAATCACATTGCGGAATCTTTGTGATATCCTTCCCTCGTAGCATTCCTCCGCGTGCGCTTGGAGAGGGACTGAAATTTTGAAAATTTGCATATTAACGCTATGGACATGGCTCTCTCCATGCTACGGGCGTGCGTCAAAGTCCTTGAAACAATATCACCCTCCTGCCACGTTGTTACATACCGAAAAGGAACTTGTCAGACAACTCACCGGGAACTGAATTTCTGTCTTTGTTGCGTCGGTTACCAGGTCGCACATGACCGCCCATAATCCGGTTTAAGATATGGCTGTCGGCGTCTTCGTCTTCGCCAACGCAACTACATTTCAAGTTGTTGAACTAGTATCTGACGAAGAGGTTAACATTTCTAACTTGCGTTAGACGGACAGATGCGCATGTAGGAATGTGTACTCCAAATCCACCAAAAGTGCTAACAGGTGAGTGGGGAGAAAGCGAGTATGGCCAGTTGGACGACAAAGACGGTGTAATTGGTGACCTGGGTATCTTCCAAGACCTCCATGGCCCAGCCCGGGCTGGTCTATACAACTGGTGAGTTATGCCCTCTTACTGTAAGTGAAAGGGCGGCGGTCAATCCTCCTAATAATTGAATTTACAGATACAGTGTATCGGAAACCTTCGCGAGCACTCAAGCGAGATCCGCAAACCCGACTTGCATGGTACTGTAATCGAACACGCTGTATACTCTCCGCAGGAAAGTGATCCCAATGTGCCAAAATGCTATGATATTGGTCAGAGCTAGCATATCACATCAATGCTCCACGGAAATCTCACCGACACCCCCGCGATGACCAATAATGGCCCCGAAACAACCTTGTGAAGTTGATTGAAGTATGAATCCTTTGGGGGGAATTTCAAATGTCCTGCCATTGAAGGTAAAGCCCACTGTTAGGGAAGAATCGCATGGTACTGCATGTCGCCATTAAAATAAGTTCACTGAGCACAATCAGAACTCACGGAAATAATATGCAAAATTTCCATATTCCGTGAGAGTAACACCTTCAATGTGATTATACAATCCTGCAACGTGATCCCAATCTCCGAAGATATAGTTTGCACCAGTGTCGACAATGGCAGGTACATCTCTGAGGATCGTATTACCATTAACACAAACACTGTCGATGGATATCTGCCAGAATCCCTAGATAAATACCCATGTCAACAATATCTACCCCTATTTAACTTGCATATTAACTCACAGCATTCCTTACACGTGTGTAGGTGATGTCACCATTATACAGCATACTATTCGCCCCACCGATATACATCTCGGCCCCAGAAGAAGAGAGTTTCAATGAGAATGTCGGATTGATAAGCCTACCCTGTCTGGCAAGCGATTCAAACAGCGGATCAGCACCAAAGTTCGAGATGGAAGGGAAGGCCAATCCCAGTAAACCGTCTGCACATGCATTGGTCTCCATGTGAGAAGCAAACATTGTCACAGAACCAAAGGCTTGCGGGTCTGCCTAACTTGGCGTGAGCCTGAGAACTGGTCATGCTCATAAATGATACGAAACATACAGTGAATCCAGCGATGGTTACGTTATCAGAATATCGATTGCCTTCAACGAAGGTTCCATCTGTATATGTCAGCCCAAATGTCTGACTCTGTTTCTTTGCAGATTCAGATGAATGGGGGTCCCAGAAATTGTGATATCCAGAAATTCCAACACAGCTATCCTGCAGCACCCACATATCACTGTGTCGACTTAAGCCAAAAAAAATTAAATTGTACGAACTAAGAGGAAATTACATACCTTGCACCAGTGTCGATTAGAGCTGATATAAATCCTGGTAAACATATATTACAATGATTAAAGGAGAGTTTACCCTTAAAAGCCATGGGAGGAGTGCCAATCGAAATCTCGCCCACCCACATGTTGTCTTGATAAGTGGTTAGCGGGACACTAGCGCCACGTGTTCTGATGTCGGATTCGTTCCGTTTCACAGCGAAAGGATGCATTTTCCCTGTGTTCATCTGGTAATTGTCCAGCCCAATAACGGTCTTCCTAAAAAATGGCTTGAGCTGACCCGATGTCACGGTTCATTCGACGTACTCCCTGATTGAGATACCATGCGAGCTGATTGTGTGTAGATCAATAAATTTGTTGGAGTTCTGAAAGTCGGAAGAGCGTCTTGTAAGCGGTATGGCCATGCCGTCTCCCTTCCTATTCGGTAGAGGTTTTGCAATGGCCAAAGCCGACATCATTCCTGTGACTGAAAATATGGTTGCGATGATGAGTAGCATCGTAGAGGTGTGGAAAGGATTGGAGAGGATCTTCCGGGTACATACCTTAAGAGGAAGGCTGCTGCCTGAGGAACCAATATCCGCGACCCCGTGGGAAGTTATCGATCGGAACAAAACGTATAGTTGCGGACAAGCAAAGTCAACTTGTTTACTCAATGAGTTTTTATGACACTGCAAAATATTTATTCAGGTCAGAAACCTTATATTCCAGTTACCAAGAGTACATGTAAGAGGACTGCACGAGCCGATTTTTAAAATACTTGATTCCTAAAAAATTTGGCCTCGAA
>JBBPME010000360.1:0-21799 GCA_038090155.1 Rossbeevera pachydermis
CGACGACGGTGCGCCTTGGTGAGCGCTTCCCCTCTGTGAGCGACTCTGCGCCGCCAAAGTAACTGAAATCTGCGATGTAACAAGGATGAGGACAACCGAACGAATCGATGTCGGTTGAACTGGTGGTCATGGCTGCGTTAATTCGTTAAGCTGGTATGAACTGGGGAAGAAATGAAATTACTAACCTACCGAGCCCGTAAGCAACAGGCAAGGGAAGAGCATGATGATCCATAGAGGGACCCTGCACCTCTGGTAGATTACTTTGAAGAGCCAAACCTGGTTGGATGGTGAGCGTGATCAAGTGTCTAATTCAACTGTAACTGACCACTAGAATATCGGACAACCAGTTTGACAGGACGAATACTGTGTTTCCCATATTGTCGACGGGAATGGAGAACATGTTGATCTCATATGCGTTTGGACCACCCAGGTAGACTTTAGTGTTGCCACAGCTCGGCGAGCTGCCTCAAGCCATTGCAATTTTCACAACCAATATCAGCTCTACTAGAGTAGTAACATTGTAGATAACCATTTTTCAACTCTATGAAGATTCTCTAATAGTTCACTTGTCATGAAATGGTTTAATTCTGAAACGGCTTAGCCAAAATAGCTGAGCTGTGGCAACACTACGGGCCGGGGTAGTTATGGTCGTTGATGAATGCCATCTGAGTGAATGTTGCGAGTGCGACCATAAAGATGGTCCCAAGGAGGAAAGAGACGGTGATGTAGACAAGCAGAGGCAAAAGCTTCCTAAACTCAACCCGATTTTTTTCGCGAACGAGGAGATAGGAGGACAAGAAGTAGAGCGAGACCGTCACGCCATAGGCAATGGCACTGATGACAGCGCCTTGAAGCCAACATCTCTCGTCAAAGAGTGTTCGGGAATCTTCGTCCGGGACCCAACTCGAATTGGAAGTCATTATCACCAACCAAAGTGCGTGAAGCGGGAGCGAAGGGGAAGAACACTGGTGAATTGAATTCAGCAGGTATCACTTATGCGTTTGCAAGATCCCGGAACCATCTGGCAATAAACGCTTTTCCAACGAAATGAAGGCGCCCAACAGCATGCTTCTCGTCATTGTCAAACGGCGGAGCGAAACCACCATGCTATTGAAGCGCTGCCTCTACTACAAGGACTCGGAGTTAGGGTCTGATCTTGGAGGAATTCTACTGGAATTGGTTAGTTAGTTGGTTGCATCATGATGGTAGCGGTCGCCATCGTGCAATTCGATCACTTGATGAGCTTCTGCGGGGGCAATGTTTCTTCGATTTGCCAACGAACCCGCCGGTCATCACAGCCATTACAAAAGACCCGTTGCAAGAAAGAAGAGTACTGTACCAAAAATAATCATGATGCGTTCAATCTCCACCAAATTCGAGGCCCTTCATCCGCCTTTTGATACAGAAGTCACTGTTTTCTGACCAAGTTTGATCAGCATTAACGCCACTGACATGAACATCGTGACAATACATTGCACAGCACTCGATCGTCGAACCATCATCGTATAGAGCGTGAGAGAGCGTAACTTATGGTCGACGATCGATATTGGTCGGAAAACCTGCCAATGAACATCAAATAAGTTGCGGGAATCTAATTTACATGTGCAGGCACTTACTATTTAAGGCAGTACTTTTGGCAGTGGCTACTGATTAATCTCACACGATACGATACATACGATACGGGCGGGCAGGCAGGCAATCTTAGGCTCAAAAATACATAAAGGAATGGTGCGCCTCAGAAGGAGCTACAGGCACCTGGAAAATAGGACCAAGACAAAAGGAAATACATACCGGAGGAAATGGGCACATGTGCATGTTAGGGAAGGAAGCGAAGGGATGCCCGCCAGAACGAGCTGTGACCACCGAGACACACCAGAATGGAAATCCTAAGCAAGAAAGAAAGTGCATGTGAGTTGAGCCGAAGGCGAAAATAAAGAGAACCGACCTTGAATTTGACAGTTCTACATTTCTTACGACATGGGGACCCAGGAATCGAAAGATCAATCTTGAACTCGTTGTCAAACCTTGTGCTCGACTACGAGCCCATCCCCACTCACAGCGAGATCTGATGACAAGGACGATCATCTCAGAACATCGCCCCAAATCTAGGTCCTGGTAAAGTGATGGCCTCGCGGATCAGAATCGAAGTGTCGCTCCCAATAGATTTCGAACGAATGGTCTTGTTCCCGTGTCCTCATCTAGTTCAAGTTCGAGCCTTCAATCGTGATACGGTCGACCTATTGCACGCATCGGTTGTCGCAACTTTGATAAGCAAAGGCTGTGGTAAAACGGATATTCCGTCCTCCACCGTGGCATCATTAACATGTACCAGATCATCCAAACTAGGTCAAAGCGAGGACATTGATATCCACTCCCCTCCCCTGGCCTTTCTCTGCGCCAAAACAGAGGACGAGTTAGAAAAAGGATCAGGAGATGCAAGTGATAAGTTGTTGTCATTAGGAAGAGGAAACAATGGCGGTTTCTGTCTGATCTGAGTGGCTGCGGTTTGTGCGAAGAGCGACGAGGCCGCCGAAGCGGAATGACAATCGATGGGCCTTACATTTTGAAGGAAGTCCCTGAATGCATGCGCAAATCTTGAGAGTGACAATGATGTCCAGCTGTCAATGGTTGGAAGAACGATCTGTATTTGAGGAGAGAACTTCGCAGGATCAAGGGTTGTCGTCGGGGGAAATGGTAGCCAATTCTTGAATTTTGAGGGCGAGGCTGAGGGATTGCATCGTGGGTGGCAGAAAAATGGTGCAAGGCGTTACTCTGGAACAAGAACCTGATCTTCGGAGACAGAAGTGTATCAGGGGCTCGGTCGAACTGAACCAAGTTGGCGATCTTGCAACGAATGTTTGAAAAACATTGCAGAGGACCCGCATCGCGAACTGATTTCCAAGGTGTACAAAGGGCAAATTTCTGAGTCTGGTGTTCGCTTATGGATGGCTGGGAAGAAGGGTAATTGTTTGATTGTTAATAGTATTCTTGCTTGCATTCGGGTCCTTCTTGGTCGGCGAAATAAACGGCCCTCGAATCCGCGACATGTTCGTACCCATCTTCATCTTCTTTGACTTGGGCGGCAACAGGAAGGGGGTCACCAATAGAATCTGAGTGTTTCTTGCTCAAAGGCGACTGACAGCTGTCGATCACTCTCGAGAGCATCATCATCGACGGACTGGCATTGAGACCAGAGGGCGAAATGATCGTCGCAGAGCCGACCGTGTGTCGTCCCAGAGCAATCGAGTTATCATTTGTTGGGCTATCCTGATAACTCTCGTGGTCATCATAGAACCCAGTATCGTAGCCCAAAGTCCTCGAATAGGAATGCATTCTCTGTGCCACGCTAGAACCCGTTTGACCTGTGGTTCCTTTGATATCAAGAGAGATTAAACAGGATGTACAACCCAAGTCGTTCTGGCTATCTTGGACAGTGATATCCCAATCGGAGACTATGAAGTCGTAGTTCGAAGACCGCAGACACTCGGTATAGATCTCCGACGACAAATCCTTGGGCTCGTCGGGCTCTTCAAGCGACTCAATATTGGCCGAATCGCCCTGAATCGCGTCACAGCTGTCATAAGAGTTGACATCGCTTTCCGAGTTATCCCCGTGCCAGTTGGAAAAGGAGCTTTCCATGTAATTCCTATTATTATGAACACCGACATCGCAACCAGAAGTCATCGGGTCGTCGTCCTTGGTACCAAGCGGCCGTAGAGGTTTGCAACACTCGACCCGTTCCGTATCATTCATATTGTATTGGGCGCCATGGATGTCATGAAAGGCGTTCATGTTGCTCTCCAAAGTGTCGCCAACGGCCTTCCAACAATCATTGTAGAGCTTCCACATTGAGTCCGCGCTCGGGTCAGACCCTCCAAGAGTGATCATGTCGCTCGAAGTGGTTGCAAAGTCGTCACAGCTATCAAAAGATGTAATGGAGGGCATCGATTCTATCGGGGTATAGACCTCGAGGCTGTTATCGAAGGTCGTCGAATCCTCGAAGGTCTCTAGGCCTTGCAGGAGCGTGCCAGACAAGACATGTTTCGTTTCCAAGATATTGACTAATCCGGTAGATACCATCCCCAGGCAATCGTTCGCAAGGGCGCCCTTCAGATTCTCGGCCAGGTGCCCCATATGGGCCATTCCATGTCTTCGACTGCTTGGCTGTGATATGAGCGAGGCCGTCACGATCCCGTCGTAAGCCAGAGCGCCGAAATCGAACTCGGAACCTAAATCAGAGCTTTCCCAGCGATCATCTTCGTATTGATCCGGAACGTATAAGAACCCTCCCGAACAGACAGAAGTACTAGTGATCTTGCTGACGAAGGTAACGATGGTCGGCGAGCTTGTGCTTGTGTCGATTGGTGTGACTCCAGCCATGGTATCTTTTTTCGACTTCTCGCGTGAAGGGGTATCTTTCCCGTCATCGTCATCGTCCTTGCCGTCCTTATTCACGCGCAAGAGCGAGTCCAGGCTAGACGGTTTTGGACCGATCGTCGAAACTTCGATTCCTTCCTTTTCCACAAAAATTGCAGGAGCAAAAGCAGTCGCGGGATGGAATTCCACAAGCTAAGGACGATCGTCAGAAAGGATGCGTTATCAGATATTTAATCTGCTCACATGCCAGAGGGGCGGGTGGAAGGACTTGGCAACGTCTATCATGTTGGTGTGCTGCCAATGTTCGCGTCAGTCTCGTAGGAACTCGAGGCATGTGAAACATGGAACGTACATCAAGACCATTCTCGAGGTCGACTAGCCAGTCGGTTGTAGCAGCAGTAGACGCGGCGGTGGAACCAATGTCGTGGATGGAAGACAACAAACCAGTCAAGGACGCCCAGATGTTATTCTGGGCTGCCGCCGCTATGTCTCGCAAGTGATAATAATATCTTGCAGAAACGATTGCGACGACCGCGAACAAGAAGGCACCAGGTATATACTGGGATGCCGCCATGAGACCAGCCTGATTGAACGATCCTGGACCAGGAGCAGAGGCTAAGGGTGTAGACACAGACATGATTCTTGAACCATCAACGAGTGGATGTGCCAACATGACGTCACGATGAACCACTCCACTGAGTCCTCGCAAACCAAAGACTACAAGTGGATAAACAACTCTATGGGCGTCGATAAACAGCTCACGTCGACATTGAAGTAGTAGAGAGAGAACTACTACTGAACCTCTTCATTGACAACGTCGGGGCCCGAAAACCTACTTCAACAACTCGTGCGGAACCTCTGGCTAAGCCTATGAACGACGTACACAAAATTCGTAGCCAAATGGGGGCGACAAGATTGGTGCGCCTCGACCATGTCACGGCTCTCGTCAGGCAGCTTGTTCAACTTAGACCATACAGAACTGGCAATACCCCGGTTGTCACCACCTTCATTTACGAACCACAGCGCACTTACCATAAGCCTGGTAAGCTTTCCCTTCTAATATTTATTGTATAGCACCGCTCTCGGTAGCCGAAAGGTCGACTGAGAAGAATTACAATGTCACATCCTCTATCCCGTGAGCGTTCCTTACAGTACACGAAATCATGTCCACAAGCTAACACGCTTCAAAGGAGAATCACCAACTTATACACCTTCCTCCGATCCTTATTGAACCGGCTGTGAATCAGTTCACGGAAGTCTGTCTAATTGATGTGTGATTCAGAAGGTGTGGTGGCGTATGCAACAGCTTCTCTGACAATGAGTGGTCAAAGACCCGGAATGTCACAATTTCTCCATTCTGAATATACGAAATTATAGGTCTATTGAAGCAATGACGTACCGAGAAACTTGGCGAGTCCGTTCACGGCTATCCACTCAGCCTCCCAATGCGGCTGACACAACACATTTTGTCCGAAGTGCATCCTTTTTCCACGTTCTATTCTACAGTCTCGTTCATCATGCATAAGTTACCCGACGATCCTCTCTTCAGCGACACTTTCGACTTCTCCCGATATCCTATCTTCGAGACAAGTCATACAAAGCCGTATGCCGTGCGTACCATTGTCTCTATAACTCCCCGCGTTGTACTAACTCTCCGATAAGCCATACGATGCAAGACGTCGTGGTATATCCCTCTTTGAGGCTCATGTTCATTGTTCACCCCCTTGCGTGAAGGCCCACCAACGTCCAAGGAACGTTTCAGAGCCGCAACCTTCACTCTCAATCGACCATATGAAGGCATCTCGGTTCACGAACATCGCATCTGTGCATACTCTCGACGATGTCGCCAAGCTCTCCAGTCAGACAATCATGGCGATCTGTGATACTGTCGATGCTCGTTCACGCTGGGGTGTGGATGACGTTCGTCCTAAGGAGTCACTCGAGGACGCTGGTCTGGAATCAAACGAATACAAAGACGAGAACTCGTTCTACAGCATGGAATCGGCCAATGACAGCGCACACCCCGTCTTGCTCTCTATGCCAATCATTCCTCAGATCAAGCTAGAACGCAAGGCCACGGTCAGGAAGCCCGATCCCGGACCTCCGTCGGACATTGCGCATAACCAAGCCTTGCTTTCGCCTCGCACCCGAAACTTCCATACACCAGGGGAGTTCTCCTCTCGCCGCTCCCGCCGTGTCCTCGCGGAAACCAGTTCACCGTCGGGTCAGCAGAGGCTGTTAAGTGGATTCTTCCTCTGGCAGACATCTAGACGGGCCAGGTCGTCCAGAACTGGTGGCCGTATCAAGATTCGCACCGCCCCGTCGTACCCTCGCTCCGCGTCTGAACCCATGCTGAATTCATCATCCTCGTCAGACGACGAGAAAGAACCTCTTCTGAGGAAAGAGATCATGAAGTCACGCCGTTCTGACACGCTGTTATCTATAATCGAAGAAGCGGATTCTTGCTTAGTTCCACAGACCGATAAGACGGAATCAGACACCGAAAAACCTCTTGGGTCGAAACGAATTTTCCCTGCGCACACCACGGGCAGCTATCGACGGACACCTATGTGCCATTCAATATCCTTCACCAGCATCATCCGGGCCGTCTCTGAAGGATATGCATCCCTCGACTTCCTCCTTCGCAAACCAAATTCCAAAGGAAAGGAATCCAAGTCCCAATCCTGCGAGCCCGCGCCGAACCCGCATGGTCCCAAATGGGCGCCCAAACAAGGGCAAATCATCATCAAGGTGTTCGTTCCATCCACGGATGACATCTGGAAAATCCGCGTGCCGCAGAACATCGGTCTCGCCGGTTTCACGTCGAGGGTGATAGCCAAGCTCGGGTTTGTGGTCTGCTTTAGCGGGAGTCTCTGGGACGAGCCCAGATACTACTTCAGGACAGACGAGCAGTTTGCAATGTGGGTGAGGGGGCGGATCAGGTTCGGACGGAATCTACCGATCGTTGCGCACGTCCCTGATTCTCCGTCGTTGGTAAAGCTGAACGCAAGACAGGGATAGCTGTGAAGTTCGGTGTTGCGCATGATATGCAGCGCAGAGGATCCAAGTGTATACGTAGTCATTCAACGGTTTCGGAAAGCTTTAATGCATTACTAGGTGGAGGGGAGGGAGACCGCGTGCCCCAATCATCAATTAGCCCATCGATCCAGCTGGCCTGTCCCGCGGATTTATTTGTAGCACGGCCCGAAATAAATGGGCACTATGTGTGGCAGATATTATTTAACTGAAACCGAACAAACAGGGATGAAGATGCGAGACGCTGCAACGGAGAGCGTTCGACGAGTTGGTAGTGCGAAAGGACGGGTTGTACGTGATAAGAAGTCGATCGTAGGCCATGCATGGTGCACGGTGTATCATGGAGCCCGTCACAATTCAACGGCCCGCCTCGCGAAGTCGATGCATCGATGACTCGCTGTCAGATGCGCATTTGCGGAAGGGTGATAATGAATTTAGCCAAGTCCCAGATTGGAACATCATGATCACGAAGGTTGTAGGAATTCTTGTGGCTCCCGCCGAAACTCCGAGGGATTCATAGCTAGCATTACGGAGATGCTAGTACTTTCTGACCCACTCAGGCTAACGCTAGTAAACCCTCGGATCGCCGTCTTATCGTGTAACTTGCTGGTTCCTATCTAATCTGCGCATAGTCATACTAGCAGGATCCAAGGAAGGTCAAGCTTCAGTGTCGTGTTGGGACTGTCACTGTTGTCTTATGCCAGTGTAAATGATGCCATAGGTAGTACTGCCTTGTACAAGGCGTGGGCAGTGTAAGCTGGACACTACAAGTTTCTCATTAACTCATAGCCTAGGCCGAGTAGTGCAAAATTCGCGGAGTTCTAGAAGACCACCGAAAAGGGAACTCTGTGTTCAACATGTTCAACACTGATATTGATATTTTCAAGGAAACAAGTACGCTAACCCAACAACGACCCCACTGGGTCGATGGCACGTTTTCATGACGTGTTAAAAGCACCCTCGGTACAAGTCGGTCGTAATTGAAGTGGCTACGTCATTCATTGCTGAGCCGCCCTTTTAGGGTGCAAAGCAAACTCGCTTAGTAGAGATGGGACACGACCCACCCCGTAATTGTTCTACAGCTTCTAGTGCGCCCGGGCACTTTCATGTT
Organism: Rossbeevera pachydermis; assembly: GCA_038090155.1. Classification (NCBI taxonomy): domain Eukaryota; kingdom Fungi; phylum Basidiomycota; class Agaricomycetes; order Boletales; family Boletaceae; genus Leccinum; species Leccinum pachyderme. The sequence goes on from JBBPME010000360.1 coordinate 8,525, forward strand.
CTTCTCTGGAATAGAAATTTTATTCCTCAAATACACCTTCCACTCCCAGTTCTTTGCACATCATATCGTCGGTCACCCCTCGTTTACGATGCCATCCACCCGCACTTTACAGAAATGCGCTATTGCGGTTAGCATTTTCAGCTTGCTCTATAACACAGGCGAAGGTGTTGTGTCCGTCGTTTTTGGCGCGGAGTCTTCGTCGCGTGCTCTCGTCTTTTATGGCCTCCAGTCCGCTGTCGAGGTTGTCTCGGACCTCCTTGTCACCTGGCGCTTCCTTGGTGTCAATGGGCCAGGCAACGAAACTAACGATACAGACGAGACGTCACTAAAAATCATTCGGTGAACCTTTGTTGTACCTTCACGTTTCCTTTCCAAATGTTAACCTGATTTCTACGCACCTCGTGCTGCTCTGCATATCCCACAGAGTTGAACGAATCGCAACAATTATTATCGGCGCTCTCCTGGTCATCCTCACTGTCGCTGCTGTCGGCACATCCGCTGCCTCACTATCGGCACACGACCACCCATCCACCACCTTACCTGGCATCCTCATCGCCGCTACCTCTACAGGTGTTACGCTACTCCTCTACCTCGTCAAACGCTACTTGGCCCGCGCCCTCAACTCAAGCGCCCTTTACGGCGAAGCCATGTGCTCCCTGTGTTGCATGGAGCTCTCTATCGTATTACTCATTGGGTCCTTGATCTATCGAGTATGGAAGGGTGGATGGTGGGTCGATTCGGCGACGGCAGTGGTGATCGCCATGCTGTTTGGTTGGGAAGGGTTCAAGATGGTACGGTGGGCGCGGAACGAAGATTTCGATGGTGGGTGTTGTCATGCCAAGGACAAGGCTGCTGCCGACCCAACGCTGGCGGCGGAGGCGGACGTGGAGAAACCCACGGTCCATGACCATGGCTGCTGCTCCAGCTGTAGCCTGTGTCGTGAGGGTTCTAAGAAGGACGAAGTCGTCAGATGCGAACAGGTCTAAGCAAGGAAGCTGGTGCCTTCGACTTCGGCTCCCAGTCACATTGATATCTCCCCATGTGACGTGTACAATACCATCTTAGAATAACATGAGACCCACGTGATTGGAAGAGACCCGATTTCCGACGTCCATGCTGCGCCATGTGTTCTCGCGAGTGACATCTTATCGAATCGGATTATCATCAATACCATCAACTCGCCCCTTCACGACACGCAGAACTATGTCTTCGCTTCTAGTCGAGAGGTACTTGGCAGACAAATCACCTCCAATTTGCAGAGTCGAAGTATCAAAGTCATTTTCACAGCTCACGTTCGTCCTTCTCTTCCTTTCGTCCCATTGTTCTGACTTGTAGACAGTGAAAAGGAGAAATTGTATGCCCACTACATCGGCGAGGCGTCGTGGGCAGGGGCTCGCATCATCCAGGGCCAGTGGACACCGCAAGCAACCAGTCTCTACGACCTTTTGATTCTCACCTTCAGCACCAATGGAAAGCTGTCAGATCTTGTGGCTCTGCAAAGCAGCTCTGGCGTTAGCCAGCATGCATTCGACGGGCTCATTCAGTACGCCGCGCAGGTTCGCTCAAGATCATTTGTCACGTTTATCGTTTCGCTCACGTTCGCATCAGGTCTTGCACAACTTGGTAAACTACAAGTCTTTTGGCTTCACCAAGATCATTCCACGTATTTCGGAGACTGACTTTGCCAAAATCGTTGCGGCTTCCTCGAATGCTTCTAATGCCGTCCCACTCTTTCAACAAGTTAGTCGCGATTCTGTTTCTCTGAGCTGCGTGTGAATCTAGCTCTACTCAGCTTAGCGAGCATATATATGCGACTACCCCTGCGAGTTCCTTGTCCATCGGAAAGCGTTCAGAGGGCCAGATCTCCAACTACTATCTCGGCGAGGTTATTACGGACGACGAAGTTGCTACTGTGCAAGAGGCCGCCGAAAAGCTTGGGATCGATATCTTGAACACCCGGTAAACTCTAATTTATTCTGAGTAGCTCACCGCGTGATTTACCTCGCCAAGTGTCCGAAAGAATGGCCCAGGGAGCTTTACCCTACTCGTTGCCTCCGCTCAGCGGCGGCTGTCGACGTCCCATGACTTGAACAATGCAAAGCTAACAGTCGAATATGGTGACTTTTCGGGGCCGTTGACCAAGGCTGTAGTGGCGTTGCAGGAAGTGAGGTTCATTGATTCTTTCTCGCTCCAAAAACTCAGGTCGGACCCAATTAGGCCAAGAAATACGCCGCGAATGGTAACCAAATTGCGATGTTGGAGGGTTATATCAGTTCGTAAGTTTTCTGCTTGGAGTTAATGCTCGACATGATATATAATTGAGCGTTTCCTTTTCACAGTTTCGAGTCTGGCTCCATCGAAGAACACAAGAAAGGTTCGATCGCATGGGTCAAGGATATCGGTCCTGTAGTGGAGAGTTACATCGGATTCATCGAGACGTACGTGGACCCGTACGGCGGTCGTGCGGAATGGGAAGGTGAGTAGCCGATAGTGCGCATTCCATGCCTGCTGCTAAATACCAGTTAGGTTTCACTGCCATCGTTGACAAGGCTCTCAGTGCTAAATACGACAAACTTGTTAATGATGCACCGGAATTAATCAAAGTCCTTCCATGGGGGCCTGTGTTTGAGGTAGATCAATTCAAGAAACCAGACTTTACTGCCCTTGAGATTCTTCATTTCGCTACTGGAGGTGAGCCACACAGAAAAGAAAACTCGACTTGCTTATATCTACTGGTTTCTAGGTATACCAGCTGGAATTAATGTGAGCGATACATACAACACTAGATAACCTAACCCCCTTAAACGACATTCCAGATACCTAACTACTATGCCATCCGAGAGTCGAATGGATTCAAGAATGTCTCACTTTCTGTAAGGTCTCACTCCGCTGGCTTGAATTTTTATTCAATTTATTTTTTCCTTCCCACAGAACATCCTTTCGGCAAAGGCTCCAAGTAAGCAGTATATGGCTTTCTGGTTGAGTGCAGGTGACCGACTGTCTGATCTAGACGAAGAAATCACATTCATTCACGAGAGCGACCTCGAGCTATACAACAAGTGGGATTCTCGTGCTTTCGAGCTCCAAGTCGCAAATCACGAGTTACTCGGTCATGGATCTGGCAAGTTATTTACGGAAAATGCAGATGGGACGCTCAACTTTGATCCCGAGGTATGTAGCGTGATGTGCTTTCTTGTTGAACTGGCTCTCATTTGTTGGAATAGACCATCAATCCACTCACCGGGAAGAAAGTGTGAGGTCACACAGTCGTTGCTGCGACCTTTCTTACTTTACTTAACGAGTTTGCGATTGATATAGAACCACGTGGTACAAACCTGGCCAGACCGCTGGTTCCATTCTAGGTGAAATTTCCTCGTCACTGGAAGAATGTCGTGCGGAAGCAGTGGCAATGTACCGTGAGTTCTTCCTATGTACTCACTCAACATAACCTAAATTTGTCGTTTGCAGTTGCGAACAATGAGAAGATTCTGAGCATTATGGGTGTAAGTGGCTTGCCTTCTCTAAGTAAATTCCAAATTTACAATTTCCCTGTAGTACGAAGATCAGAAAGATCGTGATGACATCGTTTATGTATCGTTCCTTCTGATGGCCCGAAGTGGTGTTCGTGGACTGGAGTTCTATGACCCATCAACCGGTAAACACGGGCAGGCTCATATGCAGGCTAGGTAAGTGAACTGGAACGACCGGATTTGATAGACTTTTTTGATTTGCGATCCTTAAGGCTGGGCATCACCAAGTTCATGGTGCAACATGGCCTGGTAGAAATCAAGAGTGTCCAGGATGCGAACGGCGAGCTTGTGAATGCTTATGTGAAAGTATGTATGCCGCCAGCTGCCTTTCTGTGCTCTTTCGCTAACGGGTCTTCCTAAGCTTGATCGTCAGAACGTTCTTCAAAATGGTAGCAAAGTGATGGGAGAGCTTCTTCGCGAGCTACAAATACGCAGGAGCGTGGCTGATGGACCCGGTGCGAGGGCGTTCTACACCGAGCTCACGACACCACCCAAGGAATGGTTGACCGAGTTCAGAGATCTCGTGCTGAAGAAGAAACAGGCAAGTCGCATTTCCTTGGCATGTGTGGACCCCCAGTGACAGTGATGTGTCTTGGTGTATGATAGCCCCGTAAGATTATGTTACAGGCGAACACAGTCGTCGTGGATGGCAAAGTTGAGCTGAAGGAATATCCTTTGACTCCAGCGGGTGTCATCGAGAGCTTGATCGAGAGGAAGCTTTGATCTCTATATACGAAGCATCTTTCTCTGTACTTCACAAATCTTCGTGGTACTTTCTTTGAGCTATATCTCTGGGTCCTTAGCCCTTTGTCCGCCTCCCAGCGATTTACAGGAAGACGTTTTGCAAAGCGAAGGTCCAACGCGCACGGCATAGTGAACGGGTTTCTGACAGCCCGGACTAGCCTTTGCGTTTTGCACCATTGGCATCGATGTCTGGGGCAAGAAAATCGTCTATTGTTTCCATAAAATTTGAAGACACACTTCATTTGAAGGCGATCTGACGAAATTGTCTGCATTTGACAGAGCTTCAGACAGTCGCTGGCCAATCATCATATTCACTCATCTGAGACTCATTTGGAATCGGAACGTCACTTCGTCGGGACAAAGAGGGGTGCGTATATGGAGAAACGAAGCATCCATAAACGATTTGATAAAGGTGATACTTACGAGTTATATCTGGCACATCCGATCCGCTCCATTCAAACACGGGAGACGAAGTACCTGCGAACTTCGTAGCAAAATTTTTATGGATTAGCTACCTGATTACAGTAAAGATGTTGAAAGGAACGTGGTGCGAAGGGAGTGCGGTGGGAGAGATTAGGAAGAACGTAAGTATGTATATGCTGTTGATGTTAAAGGAATGAAAGCAACACCACTTCAGTCTCTTGAATATCAAACCCCTTGCTGATGTCGAGAGTTTCTGTTTGAATGGGTCCATCAACCCTAGCGTCAGCTGTCTCGTATGTTCTCCCTGCCCATGTGATCCCAGAAGTCGCATCTGCATATCTGTCAAGGAATGAGTGAAGTAGTACACTGAGAAAAATCTGCCCTACGTGATGTTGAGTCTCTTCACTTCCATCACTTGGGGAGCCAGCCCGAATCTGGAAAAATTGATATCAATGTGCACAGTGTTGCGGGTCCCAGCACCAGACAGATAGGCAACGGTATTGATAAACAGGGCTCGGACAAGGTTCCCATACTCGAATACAGCGTACCCCGAGACATTAGTCGCGTCAACATAAATTTCGGCGACTTGAGTAGCGTTACATGAACCGATGGTTTCCGCTGCAATGATTGCGGCATAGTAGGGTGGTTGTATATGGGGAGGAAGCGGCGCAATGGGAGAGCCATCCAATATAGAATAGTTCAATGTCACAGGCTGGATCTAAACATGGGGGAAAAAACCATGGTAGACTGGGTAATTTCGTCTCGAGATGATCGTGCTCACAAAGTTGTATTTGTAGCCGATGCCTTCGTGGAAGTGCAATCGGGTGATGCCAACTTGCGTCGCAAAGAATGAGTAGTCAAGTGCCCAGAGTGCTGCACCGGCAGAGTTGCTCACACCTATGGATCAATCAATAACGTTGAAATTTAAATGCTCTTGTTTACTTACCGGGCGCACCGTGGCAGCTCATGCCTATGAGTAACCGTGAACGAGTGAGAAGTGATGGCGCGAAGTCATGATGTAATCAAACGCTTACTGTTGGTCTCGCCTAGAAAATACTCCAAGTCGTGATCATGTGTAGCTTTGATATCTGGTTCAAACATGCTGATGTTTCCGCGGATATTGTTCTTCGTCATCAAGTCCTGCAAAGCAGCACCTGACCCACTGCAAAATGAGCCGCTGTAGTGGTGCTGGGAAATTCTTTGCAATTTGTGAGTCCAGGGAAGCAAATTTGGATGCTAAGCGTACGCGGTAATTAAAGCGCCGGGCTCAGTAGAGAGGATGCCGTTCGCGAAAATTGCTTGCGGAGAAAAACCGGATATATCATCATGGGACGAAAAAGCAAGTGCCCCTCCAATTAACTTGGTGGAGGAATCCTCTGACAGACCAGCAGTCTCTGAGACGTTAACGGCGAATTGGACCCACCTATCCAATGGTTAGCGCCGAGGAGTTGAGGACCAGTATGGAAATGCACCTACTCGTCAACATAGTCGGAAACATGCCAGGAACGTTCCCTGGCTCCATGTTTGCTGTAAAGATCTGGCTCGTTGCCTATTTCGATGAACTTGAGCGTGATTCCCTTGTCCTTGACCGCCGAGAGCTTGAAAGCTTGTACTAGAGCCTTTGTCTCCAGGTATGCAGCAGTCAAGTTGGATTGCCTCAAGTTGATTCCCCAATGGACACGCGACCCTGATAGTTAGGGTCAACAATGAAATTCAATTATGGCGAAACAGACTCCTCAGTACTCACTGGACGGAAGATGAGAGATGATGTCATAAAATCCTTGTCCCACAGTGATATTAGTTGCCTCTGGGTAAGGAACAACACGAGTGGAAGCAGGAAAGACATCCTCTACGTACTGAAAAACCACATAGTTGATTAGCATTCCGAGATGGGACTGAAGGCATACCTGAACGCCGTCACTAAAGACGGTATGGTCCTCGGAGTCTGCACCAATCCTGATGAATGGTGGTGCATTCGTAATTTGAACCAAGTTGTCGAGGGCATTGTAAAAGAACTGGTTCCGTTCTGTGGTTCCAGCCCAATCTGCCCATCTGTCTTGTTCAATGGAGAGCGAGATGAGGTCTGGAGCTACCGATGGAGCACTACTGGGCGCAGTGAGAGAAACTGTTATATCAATGGCCAAGGCGACAAACGGTGGGAAGGATGTCAATAGTAGTAGTACATAGCCAATCACCGTCTTTGGACCCATGATATTCGCCGAAACGATTTTTGGTATCACTTCGGGGTCGGAACAGTGAGTCTAAAAATAAACACGGCCAAGTGGGTTGTGCAACTTATCTACAAACTCAGCCGGGTTGAAAGGCGTGAAATGGCCCCATTTAGAAGGCTTTCGGTTGCTGGCCGATAAAAGAGGAATAGTTTGGTATGAAAGAGCCGTCAAGCCGTAACGTTATAACTCGACCGAGCTAAACTACAAACTGCCATAAACGGTATTTTTGAAATTCTAAGCGCTTACAAAATGAACTACTCAGCGGCTCCGCTTTTAAATTTTGGTAATATGCATCAGTTGATCAGCGCAAACTGGTTATCGCTGTTAAATTGGGTTATAACTTGCCTCGTGAAACAGAGAACGACTAGGATCATTCAAATCTCACGGAATCAGAAATAGACCTGTACACGTCGGGCCGATATAAGAAGGGCTTCGATGGCTTTCTCAACAATTCCAGACTCACGATGACGCCAGTGCCATCTGCGACACAGTGGGGATCCCATGCTGCTTCCAAAAGGGCCTTGCTACTACACGGAAACACTTGCTCGTCGCACACCTGGGAGACAGTAGCCCAAGGCCTGGCGAAAGCTGGTCTGAAAACGTTTCTATGTGTGTTTCGTCTCGCGATCTGATCTGTAACTCTTCTAGGTTTCCTGGTAATCGCACCGAACCTGCTAGGACATGGAAACCGACCAGCAGACGATTTCCATCTGCACACGTTCGCTCAAGACATTTACTCGACATATTTCGCAAACGGGATGACATACGATGTGATCATGGGTCATTCTTTGGGTGCAACGGTGGTCCTTGCGCTCCTCCCGTTGCTTCCAGCGCAAGATCAGAAGACAGCGGTTGTCCTCGTAGACCCTGCGATCAAGTTCACGCACAAGGTGCTGGACAACTTCGCTACGGAGTTCGGGAAGAATATCGGGTGTCCGAAGAGCGTGGAAGCGTACATGTCCGAACATCCAACGTGGACCCGGCAGGACGCGGTGTCAAGGGTAGTGGGGCTGCATATGGCGCAAAGCGAGGTTCCGAGAAGGATTTTTGAAGTGGGTGTGGGCTTTATTTCTGACGTCTGAGGCTGATCTGATTTTCTCAGCACATTGAACCGTTTTCATACGGTCACTTGTTCGATGTGATTCCGCCACATGTCGAAATGACGGTCTTGATTGCGGATCCAGAGCTGAGCAATGTGTGTCCGCGAGAATTAATACCCGCACATCCGCAAATAATTTCTGTGGTTACGGTAGAGGGGAGTAGTCACTGGGTGCATCACGAGAATCCGGACGTGGTCGTGAGGACGGTAGTAGAGAAACTTGGCTAGTTTTACTTTTGGATATCATTAAATATTGACTGCTTCCCCCTGCAGACCACTGTCCAAAAGTCGGAGCTGGGCCGTCCGCAATACCCCCGTCTGTCCTCTCGTCAGCACCGTACATTGATGACCTTAGTACCCACAAATCACTCGCCGCTCTTCTTCCAAGGTAAACGCATCCTGGCCAGGTTTAGGGAGCGAAGGAAATTTTCGATCATCGGAAAATATGTAATTGTGTACTCTTTTCTGTGGAAAGCACTCAGTGATATCACTACAAAAGCCCTCTTCAAACGAAGTTCCCATGATTGTTAACATTGATGCAACAGTTCAGACGACCCTGCACTTACTCTTTTGAATGGTTTTAATCAGTGGAAGAGTCATGAGTGTGTGTGACCGGCGACATCGTTGTGATGATTCACTAAAGTCTACGCAGCTTCCGGGACGACTGGGCTACACGGCATTTCTTGCACCCCAAGCTTGTTAGGAAGGCCAGAGAAGTTCGTGCGCAACTTGAGGATATCATGAAGTTCCAGAAAATGGAGCTCATCAGCCCTTTACCATAGTGTAATACCGAACACGTCACCGCCACATGAGCGGGCGTCAGCTGGGCCACCAGATCTTCGTTTACACCTTGCAGAACGCCTGATTTTGCCACCTCGACGATCGCCTGTGGGGTCACTGCCGTTTTGATCATGACCTTGTCCACATGCGAAAAGACCTTGTAGTCGACAACCCTGTAGAGGTCGCGTGATCGGATGCGTTCGGTGATTGCCCGGGCAGGTTCCAGCCCCTAAGATGGGCGTGGGTCAGTGAAGGGCATCGGGGTAGGCCGGGGCCTACTTCGTCCGTCGAAGATTCGATCCTGTTTAGGAGGTCGTCCGTGAGATACACGTAACGCTATGGGTCCTCGACCTGGTTTGCAATCTTAAGATAGGGTTCCGCCAAGAGGAGGGCATCGATAACCATGTATTCGATGGCCTTGGCTGTTGCAACGTGCATCATTATGTATTTGATGATAACATGAGGTGAGACGCACTGATCTTGTGATTGTAGATACGCTTGTGCAGAAAGAACCGGGTGTAAACGAGTTCGTGTATTTGGTTCAAATCCTTGATGTCAGAGCATATCTTGTCCTTGACGACCCGCGCAGAGTGGATGAGTCTGGGGGATAAGAACATGTATCTGAGCAATCACACGCACTTTGTGATGGAAATGTTGCCCTTGTCGCCGACGTAAAATATGTAAGTACAAGATAGACGCAGGCGTCTATGCCAGGTTACAGTGCATGCACGACCTCGGAAGTTAGGATTTTGGATCAGTTGCGACCTGTCTCACTTTCGAAACTTTGTTGACTCTCTTCTTCCACTGTACTTACATTCAAGATGACCTTCACCGTAGATGCATCCGCGATTGAGTAAGCAGTAGTAGCAACTGGGTGTATCACACTACAGTAGTTCCACTTTTGGATATTATCTTGATCATGCTCAGCGCAGTTGCTGCACGCAAAGCTGCAAAAGCATCTGGAACTCCTTCCAAGAATCCATCACCACCACCGCCATCACAGTCGCCCTCGCCACCCACAACCGCTTCGCAATCTGGAAACAAGCCCACTTCGAAGCGCAAAAAAACCCGTGTCTCGACCCACCCTGGGCCGTCGAAAAGCAAGAAGGCCAAAGTTTCTCATGCACCACGCTACTTTGACCCGAGAGACACGTCGAACGATGCAGCCACGGAGCTCGAGGATCCTACTTCCAGGATCAAGGTCAGCTCGGATTCAGACTCTTCCGAGTCTGCAAAAGAGGCGGAGACAGAGATGAACGTTCCCACCTCCTTTGCTCCCTCAACTATATCTGCACCGAAATCTAAACATGCTTGGTCGCCGAGTCGACCTATGGCAGACTCGTCCGACGAGGAAGAGCCTGGCCCGTCTGGCTCGTTTGACCCCGCTTCAGAACCAAAAATGCCAGGACCTCTACCACGGTCCACGTTCCGCCCAGTGCTCAACGACAATATCTACGCGGTATCTCAGAACGGATACGTGACCAATGGGAAAGCAGTCATTCTGGTCCTCAAAGCTAACGAAACTGTCGCGCTTGTAGGAACATATTCGTTGCGCGTCTTGCAGGGCAGCGTCTCCCTACTGGGAGTCACCCTGTCACCTTCTGACACCAAACACCTCGTCTTCGCTCCTCGCTCCTCTCCTCTCCCCATCTTGTCGTGGGCCGCACCCGATCGGCAGGGCTTATGCACATTCCCCATCCCACCCGCCGTCCGAGAGCAAGAGAACATCACCGCCGTACTGATCGAATGTACTCATACCGGTGTCGAAGGACTCGGTCGAATATGCAGGGTTTTCGAGAATGCCTTCAAGCCGCCTCCAGATTCATATCCCCTCCCGGGTATCGACCCTCCGAAACTACACATTGTATGTGGCCCACAAACCCTCGAACATGCACCCTGACCGATACTTTTGTCAACAGGTCAACACCGCCACCCGAGAGATCCACCCATTTGTGTTTCCAAGCTCTTGGGACGCTGCACTTGCATCGGTAAACGAGTACCCAGACTCGGAAATAAGCAACGCGCCCGTATACCTAGTGAAAGGACCGAAGAAGTGCGGAAAGAGTACACTAGCTCGAACACTGGTGAATCGTTTGTTATCTCGGTTAGTTTCTTCTCGCATACGTATGTTGTGTCTGGTCTCACATCGTTCTCGAAAATCAAGATATCGTCGAGTCGCATTCCTCGAATGTGACTTGGGTCAATCCGAGTTTACTCCAGGTGGTATGGTGGCCCTCAATATAGTAGATAATTTTGTTTTTGGTAAGCCAATACTTTCCGGTCGTCTGGGATGGACATAGTGTAATTCTTGCAAGGACCCCCATTCACGCACCCAAGTTTGCCATACCGTGCACACTACATCGGGTCTACTTCACCACGCGCGAGTCCTTCATACTATCTGCACTCGATCCATTCCTTGTTGGAATCGTACAAGCTCGATCTACAGTTTCCTATATCGATTGACGACTCCACGTCTGAAGACGAGCGCATACATGATGCTATTCCACTCGTAGTTAATACGATGGGATGGACCAAAGGTCTGGGTGCAGACCTGAATATACGAATCGAAGAACTTGTCGAGGCCTCGCATACCTTCAATATTGATGACGCTGAAGAGCATGGCTGGCCAGCACAACCTCAATCACAGCATATCCCGCGATTCCCAATTTCCTTACCCCTCGTACAGTCAGGCAAGGAGCAGCCTGTCAAGGTGGAAGGTATCCGTCCAGAGATGACAAACACGTATAACACTCCAACGGACCATCGCCATCTCAATATCTTGTCGTACTTTTATGCAGTGTTTCCCGATCAGCCCACTTCCTCGTTAGGATCCACACCCAGTCAAATGACTGCCACTAACTGGGATGCCTCGCTGCCGATGTGCGCTCGGTATCCTTACGAAGTGCACTGTACGAAAGCGTTCGATCAAGTTTACCTGACTGGACCGGGATATGAAGACGTAGTGCCGTCCGAGCTGAACCGGGTGCTCAACGGTGCCATTGTTGGACTCGTCTCTGGCAGTCCTACGAATGGTCTTTCTCAAGGTGTACCACAAGATTCATCCTCACTGTCATACACGCCTGGCGAGCCGCCACCTGATCCGACTCTCTCGATGTGCCATGGCCTTGCACTGATTCGAGGGATACCGCTCTCACTCAGCCCCCATTCGCCATACATGCATATTCTTACCCCGCTTACGACCATGCACCTCGCTCAAACACGCCTGCTCGTGAAAGGTGAGATGGAATTACCGATATGGGGCATGCTAGACCTCCGAGGGAGCGACGAGGGCCGGGTGGTAGATGTAGAAAAGGGACAGGTACCATACTTGCAGTGGGGCAAGGCCGATGTGATTGGTGGTGAGAAGCGGCGGGTGAGACGGAATTTGATGCGGAGAGGACAGAACTAGGGCCTGTGAGTCTGTGAGTGCTACACTCGAAAAAAAAATTCTACGCGATCGAAACATCTGAACAACCCAGCATCATTATTTACGGTACGGTACATAAATGTGCCGGGAGGGCTCGTACCGTTAGGTATCCAGGCTGAGATTTCCAACGCTGGTTCTCCACGGTGTTAGTTTGTTAGAACTCCTCCATTAACGCTGACTCCATGGTCAAGACGTCAGAGCCTAAGCCTTGAGGAATCCTACCCTACGCGGGCCAATTGTCTAACACCCTCACGTCTTCATGGCGGCTCAAGATGTTGGGCCTCTCGTCTCTGTTGTCTCCGAATCTGATCTCGTTCCGAGGTAAGCACTACTAAGCACTCTGAGGTGCAGCCTGAGACCGGGGGATGACATGATGTTCCGGCGCAAGTCATCATGTGACTGACCTTTATCTGTTGAATGACATTCTCCTTCGGCCCGTTTAGTCCGGATAGGTGTAGGAAGATCCCATCACGCTCAGCAAGTTCACGCATCTGCCTGGGAAAATACCACCTCACCTTTATGCGTTCGTCCGATAGGCAGCTCTCTGCTCTATTCCGTAAAATGGCTGCCCCAGCTGGTCGAACAGGCTATCAGACAATGGATGACAAGCCTTGGCCTCGGGACGACTTCCCGATATCGACGAACAAGGTTGATTGCGAGCGACTAGGAGGTGTTCCTAACCAAGAGCTTCAACTCAAGTCTTCACAGACGACAAGAACTTGTCTCAAGTGGGTGAGACTCGCTGCCTTCTTCACCATGGCCCTGTTGGTACAACAGTTCTGGTCGCATGTGTTTTTCGATCTGCCGCTTCGAGAACCGGAGAGTGACAAGCTTATCGGTCTCGACGATCTCTGTCCTCAAGTCGAGGCATTCGATGCTCCTGGGCATGGCGCTTTGTTGGCCAGCCTCGATGACGAATTTGGTTCCAACGAGTTTAAACTCAAGGCATACGAATCGCTGGGCGGCGCCGTCCGTATTCCGTGAGCCCTTTGTCTACACTATACTACCATTTTCCCTCTGACTGCGAGGGGGCGCTCTAGG